>JAAOAK010000401.1:0-122481 GCA_013396175.1 Fusarium denticulatum | reverse complement strand
TATATACATAGAGTTTAAATATTTTAACTTAGCAGTTAGTATTTTAATAATGCCTTGAGGAGATATTTCCAGCATTTATGGTTCAAATTTCAGGTCTAGGTTAGCTGGAAATAACCATGGTTCTCCAGTTATTCCCCAGTAATCTTCCGATAACAGGGGGAAGCGGGTCTGGGGAGCTGGGACCGAGGCGCCGGCTGATGTGCACGGCTAATCAGGGACAATGTTCAGCCTCAGGCATCTTTATTTTTCTCGTATCCGTCATCAAACAAGGACAACTTCACACTTCTCAACTGCCTCTATCTTATCCGGTCTCACACCGACTCGCACCCTGAAAACTCAACAGAGACAGGTCGCGCAACGCCAACAAAATGTCGTCTATAACGCATACGCCAAATGGCAAATCTACAGTTGACGCCAAAGCGCTGTTGGACGTATGCTTTGAGTACCTTGTATCTTTGAAGATAAAGCTGACATTTCTAACATAGGCATACCTCAAACAATTACAGTCAAAGCCACTGAGGACTAAGATGCTTACTCAAGGATCGTTGTCAGCCTTGACGGAGATTGTAGCATCGTGGTTTGCCTATGGGCTCCCAGGCCACGGCCCAACAATTACTGCCCGTGTCCCCCAAATGGCGTTTTATGGTGCGTGTATCGCGGCACCACTGACCCACTTTCTCAACACGACTCTGCAACGAAGTCTCCCGGGACGAGTAGTCTTGCAAAACCTCATCACTATGCTCTTGGTATGATATTATCTTGTCGCCAACAGCAACTGTCAGCTACTTACCTGACTTATCACAGTTCTTCCCCATTCAAAATACTGTATATCTTGCATCAATGGCCGTCATTGCTGGCGCGCGTACAACTGAACAGGCTCGAGCTGCAGTTCGCGCCGGTTTGGTACCTATGACAAAAGCTATGTGCGCTATGCACCCTGTCTTGATTACCATTGCAACCTTGTTTGTACCAAAGGAGGCTTGGGCTCCTTTCTTCAGCTTGGTTGGGTTCTGTCTTGGAACTTTCTTCAACACCTTGGCGAAGAAGAGGAGAGTTGCCGCGGCCGCCGCTGCTTCCAAGAAGGAATCCTAAGCCTTGGGTACGATATAGATCTAGATTTGTGTTACTGAGGGCTTTTTCGCTTCTTGCGTCATGCTCACATTTAGAATACAATAGAGCGTCATTTAGCATGCAGCATCCATGCCGCTCTTCTCTCTCTCTACCAAGGCTTGATGACTATTGCTATGATAGGACTTACCTTTGCGATCGTTCCGAGAGACCTCAAGGCATAATATTTAGATCCTAGGGACATATCGCTTATTGCATTGTGTAGTGCAGGCAGTCTTCCCATTTCATCCTCTTTCAAGTGTAGTCATGGTTCCTGGTGTGATTCGCAACAGGACAAGCCGCTCGGTCGACATGAAAATGGCATATCAGGGGGAATGAAGGACGTATATACCCCCAGAGAATTTCAGGTCATAGCTTGAGCGATTAAGGGAAAACTTTAACAGGCCAGAGTCAGTTTTGTTTGGTCTACATGGATCCACCACGACTACAACAGCACAAAGTTAGACAGCAAGCCACCAATAAAGAACCATTTGCATTCCTTTCACGACCTCACCGACTTCTTATGTCTGGGATCTCATTTGACTGATTAGAAAAGTTTGCTGAGAGAGAAGCAGCAGACATGAACTATTCCGAATATTTCGCTGATCCTCATCGCCAGTGTGCAATCGTCGCCCATCGTGGCTTATGGAATGAAGCTCCTGAGAACAGCTTGCTTTCCGTCCGACGAGCCATTGAAGCTGGCTACGATATTGTTGAGATAGACGTACGCCGTACTGCTGATGGAGAATTCGTACTGCTTCACGATATAACCCTGGATCGAATGGCTGGAGTCGACAGGAAGCCGGAAGAATTGACTCTGGGAGAACTGATATCGCTTCCACTCAGGAACCGTGATGGCGGCCAAAACAATCCATTTACGGAGGAGAAGCTGCCCAGCTTAGGCGACGTCTTTGAACTCACCCGCGATAAGATTTATATCCACCTCGACATAAAGCATCGGCACGTCATCCCGGAAGTGCTGGCATATGCACGGAAGATGGGCGTCGACAAGCAAGTGGATTTCTGGGCCGATTTGAAGACGGAAAATGATCTAGCTTGGATCAAAGCAAATATCACCATACACGACGTTCCATTCATTGCACGCACCCATCTTGAGCATGATGACTGGCAAGAACAGGTAAAGCTTGCTTTCGAGCTGAAGCCTTTAATCTGCGAAGCCTCGTTTCGGGACATCTCACAGGTCGATGCAATAAAGCAGCACTTCCATGAGGCAGGAATCAATCTCTGGGTCAATACTCTCGATAGTGTCGCCTCTTCAGGCTTTACTGACAGCGCTGCATTGGACAACCCTGGGGCGGTCTGGGGCCGGTTACTCCGGGCTGGTTTCTCCGCGATCCAGACTGATGAGATGGCGGCACTGCGATCTTTCCTGGATACCCTGAGATGAAGAACAAAAGTCAAATAAAGACAAGATTTGGCGATATTGTATCGAAAAGCTATTTCCCATGTAGTTTTGTCATTTGTGCTTGAGGTCTATCTCCCGCTGGATGGCTCAGCATGGGGTTCCCTTATCATCGTGAATAACTTGATCGCATCGCCGTCATCATCACAAATCATTTCCTTTTGAAACTTGAACCCTAGGCGTCCGTAAATGGCGACGTTGGGGACGTCACGACTTGACTCCAAGTAGCATCTCATGTCTTTGGCGTCAGCCTCGTCAGTGACGGCTTTCATCAATTTGGCACCGACTCCTTTGCCTTGAGCCTCAGGGACAACAACCATGATATTTAGAAAGTAGTAACCCCGAGGGTCCTTCCAAAGAGCTGATTGGGCACTGGCTTGGGCATCCTTCCAGATGTAATAACGCTGAGCTTGATCAGCAACTCGTTGTACTTGGCAGGATCTCGGATAACGTACCTTGACATTCAATCCTCCTCGACCATACCACAGATTCATGCGTACTTGTCCAAAGTAAAGTTTCCAGCTCTCGAACCAGTCATTCCATGTTGGCGGCTGATCTGCTGGTTGGGGACGTAGCCACATCGCTACGCCCAGAACTTTATCACTGTTTTCTTCTTTGGCAACGTGAAAGATTCCATTACGCATTCCCCACCTCATTCGAATGGCAAGAGATTCAAAGTTCCGCTGGCGGTCAAACTTGCATAAGCGTCAGCATTAGGAACATCTGGAAGAGCTTTTATCACGGATGTTCTTCACTCACTTTCGCTTGGTCATAAACCCACATGTTATAAGGATCTCCAACAAAGGCTTGCCTGTTGAGTAAGCAACTACAGAACTAACCGTCATATGTCCCACTTACTGTACTGCCTCCACTGCCCCGGGAATGTCTGTCTCTGTGAGGTCGGTGATATAAATCCCCATTTTGAGAATTAGTTACAAATTTGGAAGGGTATTGGTAGATTTGTGAAATATAGTAATGTGTTTGTTACTCGGATCGAAAGGTCTAACGGTCGGAGAAATGTGCTCTGTATAACAAGGATCTAGAAGAGTAATACTTGGTTCCCCAGCCTCGATCGCCGGATTCAACTCACACGAGGCTAACAATGAGATTGAGGCAGGGATAACTTATTACCCCTCTTCAAATGGAAGCTATTTTGTGGCTTATCTCGGATTAAGCTTAGTTGGAAATTCATGGCTTGTCGAAAGTGGAGAGATGCTTGATCCCGCCAATCGCATTCCGTTGTCGTTATCTCTCTCGCATACACTTTCCAAACACAGTAAGTCGCAGCGTCGGCACAAGCTTGACTCGGATTTGGACAAGGAGGCAGAGGTACCTTGGTACCTTGTCCTCGACTGGTGCAGTCACTTTCATGTTCTAGCTTGGACTTCTTCCAGTGTGATATAGATAGACAGATTGCCTACTCCGTACTTTCCACTTAGTTAGGTACAGAAAAACAAGCAGACATGGCAACCGATAAGACACAGACTGAAAGCCAAATCAGGCTTGGTTCGGACGACGAGCTGAACTTGTATCTCAGTATGTCCGTGAACCGGGAACACGAGCTTACTCACTGACGAGAATTCAGACCCAGCTATAGCCCGATTTCTCAAGAATGTGTCCAATGCAATTCTTCGAGATCCGGGACTACCCAGACCAGATCCAACAGTCTCAGCTTGGCAGGTTCCTCCTCACCCGTCTCTGGCCTCGATACAGTCGAGGGACCTTCCTGAGTTTACTGATTTTGCGGTGATTGGCTCCGGCATTACTGGTTGTAGTGTCACAAAGACACTCCTGGAACACCCATCTACAACCAACTCCCGGGTAACGGTGCTTGAGGCTCGCACTCTTGTCAGTGGAGCGACAGGACGCAATGGGGGGCATCTTGTCACAGCATCTGGGCATACATTCGGTCCCCTAGCTGAACAACATGGAATTGAAGCGGCAAGGGAGATCACTCGCTTTAGCATCATGAATATTGATCATTTGATGAGACTGGCCAGAGAGTTCGATCCTGCTTTGCAAGAAGAGTGCCAGATACGAGTTGTCCTAAAAGTCATGGCAGTTGGAGACGACGAGACGTGGGCTTCTGCGAAGAGCTCCGTTCTGGGTTTCCAGGACAAAGTGCCAGAGTACAGCGCTTATCACAGTATAATTGAAAGAGACCAGGTTCCGGAGGTATGCTCCAAGTTCATGCTGGAATGAAGTGATAACAAGCCTGACTGTGTTACAGAGATGGAATATCAAGAATGCGTCTGGGGCTGTTGAACATGAAGCTGGTGCAATTTGGCCCTACCGACTGCTGACTGGTATCTATCAGCGCCTGTTAGACAAATACTCTGATCGACTAAGTATTGAGACGAACACACCAGTCACTCGCGTTGAGTTCTCCGAGGGACTATATCCCTACGCCATCACTACCCCAAGGGGGAGCATCCGAGCAAAAAAGGTCATCCATTGTACGAATGGGCACGCGGCGCACTTATTACCCACCTTGGCTGGAGGCCTGTATCCATTCCGAGGAACAATGTCAGTTCAAAAACCGGGACCATTATTTCCAAAATACAAAGGAACTCGATCTTGGAGCTTATCTCATAAGTCAACCCTAGATGCGGAAACTGGCTTCTTCGACACCGGTCTCTATTATTTGCAACAGAATGCTTTGACGGGGAGTATTTGGATAGGGAACGAGACGGCTTATATGAAGGATGTCCTGACTGCAGATGATACTTATGTTCCGGAAGAAGCAAGGCAGGCACTTTCTACAGTCTTACCAAAACTTTTTCTAAATGGCTGGGGGTCAGAAACCGTTTCGGAGATCGAGTCCATTTGGTCGGGTATTCAAGGACACACAGCAGATGGACTTCCTATAGTTGGCAAGATACCCGAGTCTCTGACGGGAGCTACTGGTGACGATGGACAGTGGATAGCTGCAGGATTTAACGGGTACGGGATGGACAAATGCTGGCTGACAGGTGAGGCCTTGGTTAAAATGATGCTTGGTGATGATGTCAGTGGCTGGTTTCCTCGGGCATTCCTCGTCACAGAAGAACGTCTCCAGACTAAGCTAACAGCTGATCAAACGTTGCTCAAGTTTGCAAAGATCGCTCTTCCCGGCGGTGCCAGGGATGGGAAGTTGTAAGATATTGGACAGCGACATAGAATAGTCAACAGCATCATGTAATCCCTCGAAATAACCTTCAACTACCAAAGTACACTACCCCATCATTGTGCCCAATTTCTTCTCGTAAGCAATATCCAGCCAGTAAGCATCCTCATGTCCATCATCAATTGCCGACCAAACTTGATTGATGAGCTCCAGAATAACCTGGCTCTTTCGCAAGGGCAGAATGTGTGTATACGCTGACAGCCGGGAGCTCACAAACTTCCGAGCACGGGCTACTTCGATAGACACACCATCAATTCTCAGCATCCCAGGGTCTGTAATAGACACTCCAGAGCCATGAAGACTTTGAGAACTCTGCCTGAGTTCACCAGATACAGCAACCATAACGAAAGGCTGAGCACTGCGAGTCCTTGACTCAAACGGAATCTCTTCCAAGATACCAAGGATATATAAAGCAAATTGTGTCAGCCACAGCTGTCTCTCTTGTTTTGTTGGCACTTGATGTGCCGGCGAGGGGCGTAGAATGTGATCCTTGCTCCACGGTGAGTATCGTTCCTTCAAAAGATCGGGAAAGACTCGATACAGCTGCAATAACCCTGTACATCGATAAGCTTCATCCATAAGCTCCAAATGCTTCAGTGGTGTCTTCGGATCGCCAGGGTTCTTGGTGTGGACAGCGCTTGGCACTTGATGTGCTAGAAATGTGCGTTCCAGCCGTCTGCCCTCACGCAATGCAGTTCTGAACACGTCAAGATCGCTTTCCGTCATGAATTTCATGGTGGACATATGTTTTCGATATTGGAATATGAGTATCCCCGTATCGGTCAGTGCACGAACCATATCTTGTGAAATACCAGAGTAGGGATGTGGTTCGATAGGTTTCATTAAGTTTTCTGGTCCAATCCGTTCCTCTCGATGGTACTCTCCCAGCTCGTTCTTGTCGGTGAGATAGACCAGAAGCATAGCCCAATAGTCCATGGTGTCTCTGAAGAAGGACATCTCCGAGCTGTCACTATTGCCGGTGGCAATTTCATCCAGTATGTTTTGGCTTGCTCGAAAGGTCTCGGTTGCAAGGTTGTGAGGGCTTAGCCAGCTCGATGTATGGCCAAGAAGCATGGATGCAAGCAGCATTACCTGCTTCTCCACCTCCTGAGGTCCATTCTTCACAAGTTGAAGTGCTTGTGAACGTTCCTCGCGAGCAACCGGTAGCAGGTGCGGGAAGTCTTTTGACAAGCATGCTGCAGCCATGCTCTGTATGGTATGATAGAGCACGCCGGAAGACTGCCACATTTTCTCTATTATATTCCGCATAACATTTTTTTCACTATCACAAGAACAGTAGAGAGTAATAACTTCTCGGAAAAAGTATTCAGATAGAGTGGTTGGGGTGTTGGACATGCGTCGGTGCGGGTCAGGGCATGAATATCGTGACTGACCGAGAGATTGCTCTTCTTGCGATGGGTTCTGAGTCTGAAACATTGGGTGGCTCGTGGAATCACAAAATAGCTGTCCAATCACTCCCATTGGTTCCTCAATGCTGAATGTTGGCCCTGAGTCTTCAGGGAGAGTCCAAACTGTCAAGTTCCCGCCAGGCGAGTCGAGTATGCTGTTGTCGTCGATCCGCGACGAGGATTCGGCTCCCAGGAGGTCTTGCGACAGACTTTCAACGCTGAACATCTCTGCTGGCATGAGAAAATCCAGTTGAGATGGGGGATCGAGCCATCCGTTCATCTGATGAAAGCCCTCGGCTACCGAGTCGGAAGAAAGATTGATACGACTCTTTGCCTTCCTTTGTCGCAAAGAGCTCTCACCAGTGTTCGGCCTTGTCTGATGCTTTTGTGACCAACGCACATTGAGTGCATATCCTGGGCACTCATAGTTTTGGTCTTCGCATCGCGTGCAAGCAGGCTTCCGCTCATCGCATTTGACCTCTCAAGATGTCAGTTGATGAGCGCGCATGTCTTTGGGTTTGCTCACCTTTCTTGCCTTGCACCTGATACACCCATTGCGAGACTTTGAGTGTGGGGTTTTGTTCGATTGCTGCATTCTCAATCGGCGTGAGGACCGAAGTGGCTCAGTCAATATCTTGTAGGATTGAAGGGAGATGAGAATGTGACAAGGGGAAGATGTTACAAGTTGAAGATGGTGGATTCCCCCGCTTTTTACGATAAGTTAGTTAGTGCCTGTGCTAGCCAGCTCCAGAACTCGGATCATATGACTTAGCGCCTCTAGGAGATAGGAGATAAATACAGAGTTGACTTTTGTATTTGACATCGCAGAAGTTCAGTCAGTTGTATGGCCCTTGATCGATCAAGGAATTACTGGTGCATGTCGTTTTCACGGGATTATTCGACGTTCGGACCGCACTGTCGATGTCGAAATGTCTCCAAATATGCTTGCATGTATAGGTGCCAAAACATGAATTAAATATTATCTACTTCATACACTCCTCAGGCATCCAGAATCTCCTTCACTTCATAATTCCTCTTGGCATGGAAGAACCAAAAGCACAGAGACAGAAGAGCAATACCCACCAAGACGGGGGAAGCATAATTCATTTGCACAGCCGTGACAGGCGTATAGTAAGGGAAACAATAAAAAACAAGAGCCACTATTGTCCATGACAGCATGACAATATTGGCAATCAGTCCAAGCTTGGGGTACCAAAACGGACCATGTTGAAAGTTGCTGCGTCCTTGCAAAAGAACCAAGACGACAGGGACGCTGTAGCTAATGTATTGGAGCAACAAGCCTGTCGAGATCAAAGAGTTGAAGGCGAGATCCGACCCAAGATAGAGGCAGCCGAACAGGGCTGTTCCAGAAGCAGACCAGATCAGCGACCAGATGGGAGTATGAAAGGGAGCAGGCGCAAGCTTGCTGAGATGGCGATGCAATGGAAAGCCGCCTTCGCGACTGATGGTCCAAGCAAGACGGGACTGCCATGTCTGGATCGACCAAACTGCGCCAGCCGTGGTGATGAGAACAGGAATCCACAAGCCCACAGCAGCCGCCTTGCTCTTGGTAATCATGTAGAACAGAGACAGAGCTGAGTTATCCGCAGCTCCATCTATGGTTGGTACGTTGATAAGAACCGAAGTCACAACCAAGAGCCCAGACCCAAATCCGACAACGATAGTCCACATCAGAGCTTTGGGAATATCGGTGCTGGGCGATGGCATCTCTTCAGCCAAGTGGGTGGCAACGTCGAGGCATGAGAAACTCCAGTTGGCCCCATTCATCCCAATGATGAAGGCAATTCCCTTTGGCCATCCTGAAATATTGACCGAGGTTGTGAAATAGTCCTTTGCAGAAGCGTGACTATCAGACATGGCAAAGAGCGTGATGAAGATGACACCGATCGTCATACAGCTGAAGAGGAGCATGATCTTCGAGATTCGTGGCAGTGCATGCTCAAAGCTGGCGCAGATGACAGTCAAGATGTTCAACAGTTGAAACCCAACAAATCCCATCCAACGCTTGTACACAAAGTTGGGGTTAAGCAGGGAGATGATGGCACAGAAGCCCGTAGGTACCGAGAGACATGCCGATGCGCCTGTAGCAACCGCGGCAAGCCAACTGGCATCCCTGTCTGTCTTGACGGGCATTTCGGTGACCTCTTTGGTATCTTGTGACTTGAGACTCGGCTGATCTCTTTCGCGGTGCATGATGAAAAGGATTGATGGTAGTACAGGAGGACAAATATGAGGCTGTCTCAAGGGGCAAATCGATACGTGGGGAAAGTCATGAGAGTTATATAACTTGAACCGCGTCGTTCAAGATAACGGTTCGGTAGGGATTTTTGGTGACTTATACCAACTTGATCCCCGCGTTTGACATGATAGGCGAAGCCGATATCTCAAATGCGAGTGCGGAGGCGTTGTCATGTGGTACAGGATAAGCTTAGGCCAGATAGGGGATCGCGTTGTGCCGTGAACCGCTAGACCGCTTGAGGAAGGACTATGCGAGGACGAATCACGTTCATTGTTCGCTTGTGCTCGTGTTTACAGCCGTTACCAGCATTGATACCGTTTCCGACGCTACCTATCTTTTCTTCCGAAGTTGACTCTTCAGTCCGCCTAAGCGAAGATATGGATGCGATCAAGTGTCACCACTGCAGCTTTTCATTACTCCCGCCTTTGCAACCACTTTCCTTCGCCATATCGGATCTGCCCCAGTCATAAATGCCACCGCAATCGAAAAAAGAACCCTTATCCCAGGCAACCTGACTCATTGCTTTCTCAACGCCGACCTTCAAGATTAATTCGCTCTTTATCATCATGCCCTCTCCCCTATCCAAAAAGCACATATACTTATTCAGGAGTAAGTAGCTACTTGCCATGGCATTTATATCTTCTGGAACATAGCACGGAAGATGTTTATGCCAGTCGCAGAATATCTTCCATTATTCATCGGTCATGAGGGACGTTGTTGCATCTCGTAGTGGAGTCGCGTTTTTATTCCCCCCGCTACGATCAGACACTGAAACACTTTCTATCGAAAAGGCGCAACTCTGTCAATGTCAGCCGACATGTCCTCGTTCCAATTGTGGATGTTGACCACCGTGTTCAACTTGAACTTAATGCCATAGTCCCTGCACTATTCTGCAATGGGAAAGAGGCGGATCACATTTCTTTCTTCGTCGCCCCGTCCAATTTTCTTATTCATCTCCGGATTAAAGGAATCGCATGGGATTGCAAGTATATCGAGCCATTGGCAATCCTCACGCATCCATTTCTCTGCAATCTTGCTGCCGTTGCTCACGATGCTGATGCTTTCGAGGTCAAGTTCCTCCTTGCCATATTGGAGCAGTTCGGTTAAGAGACGAGGGTAGAGGAATGGTTCACCACCAGCAATATTGAGCTTTCGCATGCCAGCTTTGCTCAAAAGTCTTAAGCCGCGCTTCGCTCCATCAATCAGGAGGATGTATGATAAGGTATCAGTATGGAAGCAGACTCCGCAGGTATAGCTACAATTTCGAGAGGGGAAATAGTTGACAGATACAGGAATATTAGACTCCTTGGTAAACTCCTTAAGAGAAAGTCTAGCAACCACTGCCTTGGACTATTTTCGAGATATGATCCAGCCAATACCCAAGACACTAACAATACTAATAACAAAGCGATACAACAGGTGTAGTCCACAGAGAAGGGAAAGAAGCGCCATGTTCTGGTACTTGTCGGAGAAGGGATGTAATCAAGATAAGGAGTAAATTATTCGCTATCTAATAAAGAACCGTAACGTCCTCCAGTTGGTAAATAATGCACAGAAGTTAGTTTTATTCGGGTTTGAGTCAAGTGGAGCGGAGGTCATTGGCGTCCCGCACGTACGCTATAACGATCTCTGGTATATTGGTAATGATTCACTGTCGATTGGGTTATGTTTGTGTTACTCGAGTCTGTGTCACGATAAGATTAATGCCTCAGGGACAGCGACAGCGACAGCCCAACTCCACCATCATCCATTAAACTAACAGAATAATGAAGCTGCAGGCTAAACTTGGCGGCAAGAGCTGCACCTTTGCCATCGTCTTCATCATTAGTACACTCATGCCTGCCCTCCACTTATCCCTCCCGCCACTTCTAACCAGGCTCTAGGGGCTCCTGGTGCAGGGAAAGGAACGCTATCAGCATATCATACGCAGAAACACCACCTCGTGCACTACTTGGTTAGTGATGGCCTGCGTGCCTGGATGCGCGTGAACTGCTCCAGGTAATGATAGCAGGATCAACCTCGATATTAAGCCAGATCTCGTACTATCGTTTCAGATTACCAAGGGAAACGCCAGAGCGAGATATTTGGGTCGGGCCAGAGACACTAACGATAGCGCAGATAAGTTTGAAAAGCGCTTTAAGGAGTATGAGCTCGAGACAGTCCCAGTTGAGCAAGAGTATTGCAAGCGAGGTATTATGGTATCTGTAGGTCCTTGACTATACTTCAATGAGCGACATGGACTAATACCTGCAGATTGATGTCAATGGAACGAAAGAGCAGAACATTGAGGCTCTGACTAGGTCGCTTCAGGAGTGTGACATTTGGCACAATGTTAACAGCACATAATAATGAGAATTGTCTCTGTCTTCTATTCTGCGTTCAATTAGCAGATTTGTTTTCACTGGGCTACATGCATATTACCTTCAAAAAAGCTGAAGTTTGCTTTTCCTCGGTGGATTAGCTTGACACATCTTGCTGAGAAGTCTTGAGCTTTACCTGTCAATGAATTAACATCTGCTACCATCCATGCCTAAATCTCAGCTCCTTCACCTGTACTCCTTCCTCCTAATTACAATCCACCCATCACCATCCCTCATTTGTCGGCCTCGTCCCATTGCGTAGCGTTTATAGTAGTCTGTATGGCTACAATCTCGCAGCTCACACGTTCTACCAGCCCAGTCCGCCGGAGACATTTTCTCATCATATATAAATACGGTAATCTGTTTGAGCCCCGGAAACATGTGCTTGGCTAGCATCCTGGCCGTGTTACCAGCTCCCTTATGATACGTCTAGGTGGCACTGATAGCAAAATTCTGCAAACCGATTCCCTCTGGATCACTAACCCGCAAGCCAGTCAGCCGTTATGAGATTCTGCTGTAGTCTAGATCACCTAGTATAGCAACGGTGTCAATAGCAGGGTTGATGTATAAGACGCGATGAGGGTCTTTTATGTTATCGCCAGCATGCTCATATAGAGTAACCGTTGCAAGGGGGAGTTTGACATGATAAAGGTCTATTGCGGCAGACCTTGCTTCAAGATTTACTGCCAGGGTAGCGGGATTGTAGCATTGACTTTGCCGTTTTAGTACGCCTCTGTGTTGGAAAGTATTAGCATAGTGTGATCTGCGGGCATGCAGTTCAATGCAGCGGGGGAGGAAAGAGTAGCGCTAGATTCTTAGCCGCAATTCTACTGGTAAGTCGGGAAAAATGTGAAAGGAAAAAGGACGTGTAATTGCTAGCGGCGCTGTCTCCGCCGTTGACTGCAATTCGCTGGTGGTCATTGACGGCGTCTTTAAGAAATGGGATGGACTGAAGAAAGGGAATAAATAAATAACGCACGTGGAGGAAAGGTGGGGAAGCTATTTATGCATGCAGCTAACGTTAGGTTATCTTTCTATTAATATACATGCCAGTATAGCTCTTCTCAGCTATTGAGCGCTTACGGCACCTCGATTGATTTACGCATGTTATTGTGGCCAGTCATCAAGGCTGGCGGATTAACAAATCCTGTGATTGTCAAACAGAGTGCTAAAATAGGCAGTGGAATGTAATCCCAAACGTTTGCGAAGGGTATCCAAGTAGATGTCTTACCAATTTCCACAGTAGCGTCGGTACCGCGGTTACAAAATTAATAGTCTCAGCTGGTGAGGAGAAACACCGTAATCTCGAAAGGCATACATACCGTGCCTATTTCCCATTAATGCAAATGGTTCAAATGCCACCGTCCCCAGTTATTCGATTAATTGAATTTCTGAACTTTCCTCCCTCTCATGAGCATGATTTTCTTCATCCGAGTAGCAACTATGAAATCCTATATATTCGCAATCTCTCTCTTCGTCGGTAGCTGTTTGGCTTTGACTCCCGACGCGGTTTATGGAGGTGGCTTCGATCACAATAAGAATGACACCGTTAAGCTGCTTATTGCCAATGGAGGTGCAGGCCAAAGCGGGCTGATCAAGGGTACAGTTCACAGGCAAATAAGCAGGGCTGTGCTAACAGAGATGGCCAGAGCTTGCGAACGCATATATCAAAACCCGCGTTGGAGACGGCGAGAAACCATTCCAGGTGGGATGGATCAAGAGCGACACCACCTACAGCATTCAGTATCTCAAGACGGGCGAGGCTGACATTGGCATCACTTACAATACAGCCGCTGAAGAGATCGCCATCCAACAAGGTATCGCCAAAGGTCCAAGCTATTACGCATTCCGAGATCACTTCCTTCTTGTGGGACCCAAAGAAAACCCTGCCAATATCTCCAAAAGCGACGACATAATGACCACTTTCGCGAATCTCCACGAAGCAGCCGAAGGCCCTGCCACCGAGCCTCCTGTTCGGTTCCTCAGCCGTTATGACAAGTCTGCTACCAATATCAAGGAGACCTTGCTATGGGCCGGCATAGGACAGGTCCCTTGGGCGACTGCCTACTCAACATGGTATCACCAATACATCGCTTTCCCGATCCAGGCTCTTACGGCTGCGATTATCCTCCAAGAGTACACGATTACCGACCGTGGCACCATCCTATCCCTGGATGCAGACCTCAGGAACCAGACTGTTGTTTACAAAGCCGGCACTGATAAGGCGGATGACCCATTGCTGAATCCCGCTCATGCATTGATTGGTAAAAAGGCACCCAATAGTGAAGAAGCAGCTGAGTTTGTTAAATGGCTTGTTAGCGACAAGGGACAGAACGTGATTGCGGGGTTTAAGAAGGATGGGCAGGTTTTGTATTCCAAAGCACCATGAGAAAAAGGCTGGGACGGAATGGGCGTACTTGAATGTCTCTTCTATGATGCACTAGATTGATAGCAAAGGTACTTCTGGGTATATAATGTTATGGCTTGTAGCGATTGCCTAGATATTTCAAATGACGCTACAGTAGTTTCCCCACGTCCTGTAGTTCTCCAGGTAAATGTGATTGATGGGGATGAGTAAGCATCTCAATCTCATCGTCCATGACACCCCATTCCGCGTACGCCTGCGATGCAGTCCTCGATTTGGACGCCGTCATGTTACAAGAGTAGCCTGAGCTTGACTGGTTAGAATTGAACCCTTGGCTCGTCGTGTTGGTAGGTGTTCTCGATCGCATGATCAATTTCTTTAGGCCAGGGAGGCAGACAACGATAACTGCAGTCGCCATTTCGGCCATACAGAGGGCATCTTTAGCGCAGTTAGTATCTATCAAAATCACTAAACTGTGTACGTACTACCAGATGGGTAATCAAGTTGATAATCCGCTGCGTTGCTGATGATGAAGCGGGCGAGACTAGCTGACATCGTGATTGCACCAAGGGAAAAGACGCCGACAAGGCCAAGTTTCTGCTCAGTGCGCAAAGTCAGATGTTTGAGAATGAGGAATGGGAAACAGAACACTTGGTATTTGTCAGTATACTCTTGTTTCTCGAAAGAGTTTTCAGCCCAGGGATCAACTCACATATTAGATCTGTTGAGAAGTTCAAGCACCACTGAGTCAGAAAGTTGGGCAGGGAGTTCCAGGCGGAGTTCAGCTGGTTCTCAACTGACCTGGCGGAGTTAACCCTAAGTTTTACTACAATTGATTCAATCCTAGCAGTCTTACCAATTGTCTGATATCGGTCTCGCTATCAGAGTGTTGATTAGGATTGATATCGCCATGCAAGAAACAAGGTATGTCGTGATTATATATAGTGCTACTCTCAAGGATTGGAATACATCCGGTATGAGATACCAATAAAAGGCGAGGATAGAGAGTTTCGGCCAGTAGATTCCTGTATCGAAGAAGTATTCGGCTACCCAGACTATCTAGAGTCGAGGATGAATGAGCTTGTACCGGCGAGAGCTTTCGGAGTCACTTACCTTCTGGTAATCGACGTTAGAAATAAGACCATCTCCATCCGGGGGATGGCGAACCAGAATGAGCATAGAGAGTGTCGAAGTTATAAGCCATCCCAAAGCGAAGATCCAGCCCATCCATGCAAAGTACTCGGAAAGAGAGAGCTTCTGCCCCTCATAGTAAAGCCTGGTCCAGCTTCGAAGAATAACTGTAAAGAGTGATAATCCCAGTAACACTGCTTGGATGGCCTGTCAAGATGTCAGTATAAAGCGCTTGGCCATAAAAGAGACAGGGACAATGAACATACTATTCCGACTGATATGTGCATTTTGCTTCTTTGCTGAAGCCAGTCGCGTTTAGAAATCAGTCATTATCGTGTTTCAAGAGGATGGATCAAAGCAAGATGGGGCATGAGGGCTGGCCCGGAAATAATATCTTGTCTCGCGTCAAAGCTTTTGTCGCGTGCGTCGCTGTGTCCAGAACACTTGAGGCCAAATGCAAACACATTCCAAGCGCAAGCCTTGATCGCTAGTAAAATTGAGTGGCGCTCGACGCCGAACATGATGCTGGGGCTTTGAAAAAAGCTTGAAGAAATTGAGCATGGCCAAGGTAATGGCTCGACCTGGCATGGGAACGGAAAACTAATACAGAGCCTCTTGTATTTAAGTAGCTCTATGACGGCAAAATAATTCTGAGCAGTTTAAGATCAATCGTTGCACTGAGGTTTTATTGCTTGAGCATGGTCTAACTAGATGCAGCTTGCAGAGGTCAGCGTAATCGGATGCACGGCTGATAATTGATACTAAAATACAGTGGCGTAGCGCCATCGTTCCTCGCTCTCGGTGCCTGTCATAACTTTACCTACCCTGCAAATGTATATGTGAAATGGTTGCAGATTCAAGATGTTGCCACTGAATGGGTGCCCTTGGAGGCAGATGGGCAATATACATTGTGAACGTATGTGCTAGGTTTAAGGAGATCAATAATGAGTGATCTAATGAATGGCTGAGTGAGCAGTCCAGATACAAGTGAAAGCCAACCTATTTCTCTCTGTTGGCCACCGGTAACATACTTCTGTATCTTGCAGTCTCCCCCCAATCCCTCCTCTGTTATTCTGTTTCCTTTAAGCGAGTGTAGATCCGGTAAATGCCCCCTTTGACGCTTCGGGCTATATTTTACTGATCGATGAACACTCACCTGAACCTCGGCTTTCGATATTGAATACCAGCTCGACCATCAACTCCCCAATGCATGTACCTACACGTTATACTTATAAATATAACCTGTGTTGCGAAGCTGGTAGAGTGAGTCTCCTGCCGCAATGTAGGTGGAGGTAGCGTTTGCATCCAGTAGCTTCCAGCCAGTGAAAGGCGTGCCGGTATATAGCCAGATAGCCCCCCAATTATGAAGCTGATAGAACCCTCCAGCCCCGGCAGCAATCTGAATTGACCGAAAGTTGTTATCTAGTTGCCTCCAGCCGGTTATCGGAACGCCAGTATATTGCCAGATATTTCCGTTATTATCAAGCTCAAAGAGGTCAGCATTGCGTGCCACGATCTCCTTGATCCCTGAGTCTGAGTCTCTCAGCTTATCCCATCCAGTGAGGGGTACTCCGTTGTACTTCCAGATCGTGCCGTCATTGTCGAGTCGGTAGAGATTTCCACCGGAAGCGGCAATTCTGAAGGTATTCTCGCTGTTGCTCAACTGTTGCCATCCAGTTATAGGAGTGCCCGTGTATTTATAGACGAAACCAGATTCGTGGAGTTGGTATAGGTCGTTACCGCTGGCTACGATGTCGAGGGCGGCAGGGTTGTTGTCCACCAACTGCCAACCCGACACTGGAGTACCGGTATACTTGAAGATCTCACCAGTATTGCGAAGCTGGTAGAGATTACCCTTTGATGCATCAATCTTGGTGGTTGAAGCCTTATTACCCAACAATCGCCAACCGGTAATAGGGGTACCTGTGTAGAACCAGATAAAACCAGAGCTATGGAGCTGGTAGAGGTCGGAGCCGTCAGCAACAATGCTGATAGCCGCAGCGTTGTTGTCCAACAGCTGCCAACCAGGAGTAGTCGTGGACGTACTCGAACTTGAAGTGGTGGCAGCTGCGATCATAGACGTAATCGACCTTTCAGGTGTGACAGGTGTTTCCACAGACATACTGAAAGATGAATTTGGAGAAGGTATAATCGGACGTGTAGTTGTAGCATCTTCGGTCGTGGAATCGGGCTCTTCAGTACCCCAAACTGTAATTTCGGGAACATAGGTACTTATAGATCCTTCTTGCGTAAAAGTTGATGTGACAGTTTGCTGAATAGGGGCAGTTCGCACGACCGTAGTGGTGACTCCCTTGGTAACAAGAATAGTGCTAAGACGAGTCCAAGGAATAGTATTAACCTTTGTAACAGGGATAGTATCAGTCTTGACTGTAGAAGAGGTAACAGTCTGGATTACAGTAACTGTATTGAAGTTTGTAACAAAGACAGTAACCGGTTTCGTAATAGTACTGGTTGTATGCTGAGTTCTGGTTACACTTTGAGTTCCTGTCGCTATCAAAGTGGTCAAAACTGTTGAAGTAACGGTCTTGAGTGTAGTAGAAAGACGAGTCTTTTTCTTGTTGATCGTTACCACCTTGGTTGTTGTTATTGTAGATTCGATAGTCGTAGGATCATCGAAAACGGTGAGGGTCTGGCGAGCAGCAGGTTTGGTAATTAAGCAAGAGCAGGCACTGCTGACGACACTGGGCGTTTTATTGGGCAGAAAGCTTGGCACTGGTGGAGTCTTGACAGCACGCTCATGTAACTCCCGCTTGACAGGCTGGGAGTTATCCTTAAGAATAGTTAGCATCTGCTGGATGTCTCCATATATAAAGGTTTTACGAACCTGGTCTGCAAAGTCACAAGACATGTCATAATTTACAGCTATCAGTTCCTTGTTTGGCTCAACTGCATCTGATCTAAAATTATTCATTAGTAAATCTAGCAATTGGAGGCAAGGTCAAAAGAGAGCTACTTACACTGGCTCGCTATAGCAGTAACAACCAGTAGAAGTAAAGCCGAAACTGTAAACTGGAATGTCGTCCTGTTGGTCCAAGCAATACCTCTTGCAGGTAGAGAAGCCAACATCAGGAAAGGGATTCTGTTGGAAAAGTATATATTCGGAGGATTTAGCGTAACCTCGGATTTTGCAGTAAATCGTGGCTGAATTCCCGTAAGTCATTAGATAAATCACTATCAATAGAAGAACATACTTGGGTCTGAGGTTACTACTGGAGCAGATGCCCTATTTATGGTTAATTACAACTTTCCATAGATTCATCGCAGCCCAAGCTCACGTAGTGCTAGATAAGCAAATATTAGCTTTAAACATCAATGTGCATTGAAGGTACGTACGTTACCCAGAGGGTGGTTTTGCCAGTAAGAACATTAGTAAGATAATTAGTTACAAGCTTTGTGACTGTAGTATTGATATTGATTGTAGCAGTTGTTGTAGCTGCTACAGTGACAGTCTTGCTACTGTGAGATGTAACTGTAATGGGCGTTGTCTTTGTTACTGTATTTGTGACTCGCTTTGTTGCCTGGGCTGTAAATGTCTTGACTATCGTATCCGTGACAAGGGCAGTTTTGGTCAGTGTGATTAAAGTTGAGCCTCTCTTTGTTGAGGTAGTAAAGGTGCTAATAGAGGATGTAGTTAAAACGGTAGTGAATACAGTTGCGGTAGTTGTTGCCAGTGCGGTCTGAGTGGAAGTAAGAGTTGTAGTAGGAGTTATAGTGGTAGTTGTAGTTTTTCGAATGTAAGTTGAGCAGAATGCGGATCCGGCAACTGCATTACTCTTGAAAGCTTTGTTGTCTGGATCTGAAGCTTGACAAAATAGCCCTATGGAGAGAAAGGAACATTAGCCAAGTTACCTCAATCTGACGGTGCTTATATACCTGCTCTTGGCTCCAGAACGTCTCTTCCTCCAAGTGTACCGATGGCTGGAATGGCACACACTGAAGTAATCAAGAAGAGTATTAAAACTCTCTTTAATAAATCCATTTTGAAACACCTCAATTATGAAATAAACAACAAAGAGGATTTATTGTCGAAACGAGCATGATGTTAACTTAAAGGGATAAAGAACACTTTATGTCCTGAACTTAACTCTTACTACTAGATCAATCTTACAGAAGTAAGAGTCTAGACCTTGAGGCTATCGAAACTAAAAGTCCGACTCTTTTCATTATCAATACCATTGTCTCATTATGGGATAGTCAAGTTTCTAGTTTATTGCTTGTGTAGTTACTAACGGGACTAGCCGCAGAGCGAGACACGGGATTCCCACTAAATCTGTCAGTAACATTCCCTAAGGAATCTCTATACCGTTCTTTTCAGCCCCCAAGAGGCCCGACCGTCAAGTCCGGCCGGTTTCGCCGAAATGGAGAAAGTTTATGGTCCGAAAAATGCTTTGGGCATGGCCCTGTCTGCTTGCGCCATATCGTAAACAGCGTTAATGAGTTTCTGTCATGTTGTGTATCTCGAGAGTTGGCCAGTATGACCCAAAACCAATTCTCTCCAATGCTATTGTAAAAATTTAGAACATCTCCAGATTTTGCTGTTTGCCTGCATGCTTTAATTCATGACATGAGGGCTTTGGCCAAGAGTTCGTCTTATAAGAGAAGGCTTAATCGTCCTGTTATAAGAAAATCGGTTAGTGTTGGCCAATAAGTGGCTGGCTGAAGGCTTAAAGGGGAGATATTTACTCCTTGCGCTACAGACCCCACATTCCAGCCTCGTGGAATGGAGACATTGCTTCCAGACCCATGCAGCATACGATTAGAAAGAATAGCTTGCGGGCTTGACTTGCAATCAGGCCACCTGCTGCAATCGGGTTACATATTAACAAGCTTAAAAAGGTTACTATCTCAATCCTTCCTAATGAGATGATCGAAAAACGCCCCAAGGAAGTACCCAGACCTCTTAGCATACCTCTTCTTATCTTCAGTCTCAAAATCGATCCATGTCGCCCCAAAGCGATCCGAGTAACCAGCAGCCCATTCCCAATTATCTGTAAAAGTCCACCCAAAATATGACTTAATCACAACACCTTCCTGCGATGCCTTGGCGACTTCTGTGAGGTAGCTCTTGTAAAAGTCAACCCTGAAGGGGTCTTCCAAGACATCATCGTGACCGTTTGGCTTCCAGTCATGCTCACCCTGCGCCGTGGTACCATTCTCAGTAATGTAGATGGGTACGCCATAGCGGTTCCAGATCCAGCGGAGCAACTTAGCCCAGCCCCAGGGTGTGGTTCGCAGCCAGTATGTGTCGCTCATAGGCCCTCGCCATTCTCCTTTCTTATTTTCATCAAGCTTTTCAACGTTGCCCAGGTGGTCATCAATATCAGCAGGTCCGTCTCGATGACGGACGTAGAAAGCTGAGTACGAGTTCATGCCATAAAACTCTGAGCTTCCTAGTACGAGCTTGCTTTCTTGTGGCGTGAACCTCGGGAGACGGTCGCCCAGCTGTGCACGCATGGACTTTGGGTAATCCCCTGTCTTGTACAAAGGGTCACCGAACCAAGCGATCTCGAACTCTCTGGCTCGTTCCGCCGCTTCTTGGTCTAACGGATCATCGACATCCCATGGCTCAGACCAATTACCATGAAGGGTAATCATGATACTGCCATTTTGCTTGGGTTTGAACTCGCGCTTATACATATCGGCAACGTATGCATGAGACACAAGTTCCGTGTGACTGACAATGAAGGGCTCCGTACTGCTATCCCCTTCTTCATTGCGGTTACGAAAGCTGGATCGGCCTGGAGCGTGTACTCCGGCGGCATAACCAGCAAGGGAGTAGACGCCAGGCTCATTGTATGTGATCCAGTTCTTGACGCGGTCGCCGAAGCGCTCAAAACATACCCGGGCATAACGAACAAAGTCAGGAGTGTATGCATCCTTGTTTAGCATTCCCCCATAACGATCTTCTAAAGCCTGAGGGATGTCCCAGTGAAAGAGCGTGACAAATGGAGTGATGTTGTTTGCAAGAAGCTCGTCAATCAGTCGATTGTAGTATGATATACCTTCCTCGTTGACAGGGTCATCCTTCCCGCCCATAGGGATGATTCGTGACCATGAGAGCGAGAACCGATAACCTGTGACTTTGTACTTGCGAAGCCACTCAACATCAGTCTTGTAAAGATCATAAGACTTGACGGCATCGTCACCAGAACTGCCATCCTTGACCTTGCCTGGAGTATGAGCAAAGGTATCCCATATCGAAACGCCTTTGCCATCCTTGTTCCATGCGCCTTCGACTTGAGCCGCCGCTGTGGCAAACCCCCAAATGAAGTCACGAGGCAAGGCACCTCTGATAGACTCGTCGAATGGCTGAGAGCCCATTTCCAGTGATAGTGTTGCCACTGATGGAGAATAGAAAGATGAGTGAGCTGAGTTGAAGGGTTGACACAAGTGAACATTTAGCACTCGCAAGTAACAGCCACCCGTGCTGGGAGGGGAAGCTGCATAACTGAGGCGGAGGGGCGATATTACCCACGAATCAGCATGCTTGTCTCACGCATGTTGAGAGTCTACAATGAGTCACTTGCTGGAGGATCTTGATCCAAGTCGCTAAATTGATGCAATTTCGGGTTGTGGGAGAGATCTGCGATAGCATCTATTGCTAGATGCTGCCTTTCATGTTCTAACGCGTGCAAAAGCAAAGCGCTGTTTTTACCGCCGGCCGGCCCGCCTACCCATTTATCCACTGCGCAGATCTCCCGCTAACCACTAGCCTGCATTCACTGAGCTATAGCTGGAAATGGAAGGAGAATATGTGACAAATCGTTTGTGGTGCATATACGCGCATCAATTGACAGTTACTCGGAAAGCGGCTACGGTACCAATTGCTCATTATTGCGACCTGGTGAGCCAGACATCGGAAGTGCGCGAGTACTTTTGACTAAGATGTACGGCTGTGACTAAAGCTAAGCTCCCATGGAATGGTCACGAGCCCGTCTCTTTTCCTCCTTGATCGAGGCCCATTTGGCATCTGCAATCTTGACACTCAGCTTAGTGGGGTTAGTGTTCTTGGTCTCGAAAATGTGGTCAATCTCTTCCAGATTGAGCTTTCCTGTCTCAGGGAAGATGAAGTAAGCCACGACAAGTTGGATGAGGTTGTACGCAATGTAAACCGCCCAAATCTTATATCCAACTTTCTGGATCCCAACTGAAATACCGTAATTGTGGACAACGCCAGCAGCGCCCTTGCAATGTCAGTAAACGAAACATCACTCTTTCACAGGGAAATACCTGGAACATGGTGTACAGCGCCATTCCCTTAGCTCTCAGAGGCAGAGACAATAGTTCAACCGGGTACAAGTTGTGCATCGTCGCTATAAAAGACGCGCTGCAGACTTGGAAACAATAAATCCAGACAACAGTGAGATAAGATAGGTATCTGTCTCCTTGCACATTGACACGCCAGCTTGTAATTGTGACAGCGGTTTGCGCAATGATGATGCATATCAAGCCCACAAAAATGAGGGTTCGTCGGCGAAAGTACTCGATGATGTAGGCACCGAAAAGAGTGAAGACGAAGTAAGTGGCTGTTAGACCTAGTGTAATTCCCAAGACGTCGAGCTTCTTGGTGATTCCGATTGTTTGGAGCGCTGGGTCCATGTAGAGACCAATGATGCCGCCACCTAAAACGAGTCAGAGAGAGGGACCATGTGAGCGGGCGTTCAAGTCTTACCATTCCACTGTTGGAAGATCGAGTAGAGGAGAAGGACAAAGGTTCGAAAGCCGACAGACTTGGTGAAGAAGACCCGGAAGTCCCATACGGCACGGAATCCAACCGCCGAAGTCTCGATGGACTCATCAATCTGAGCTATCATGGTCTCGACAAATGGGTGGTTAGGATCTTCCGACGAAGTAAAGTACTTTGAGATCATGGTGCGAGCCTTTTCTCTATGGCCTTTCATAATCATGTATCGCGGTGACTCGGGGCAGAACCAGTAGATAGTAAGGCAGACAAAGAAGGGGAAGATGGCTTGGATGAGAAACGCCACTCTCCAGCTCCAGTTACTTTCCCAGTGAGTAAATCCCATCATGATACCAACGATAGCAAGAGAGCCAACCTGGAAGAAGGCACCAAAGATTCCAACAATGCTAATCAAATTTTTATTGAGCAGTTCAGCGAGGGACATGGGAGAGGGACTCACTGTCCACGGATGTGAGGAGGTGCAACTTCTGCGATGTACTGCGAGCTCGTGCAAAGCGCGGTACCAAAACCAAGGACAAAGCGACCAAACATAAAGACCTTGACATTCGGAGCGAAGCATTGAATAAGAGAAGCAACAATAGTGAGAAAACACCCGAGAAAGTTGACGCTGCGACGACCAATCTTATCCGCAACGCTGAGGAATGGAGCGCCGCAAAAGTTGCCGATGGTCATGAGAGCATTGATGACACCAAGTGTCGAGCCGCTGTTTTCGAAACCAAAGTAGGCATGCCAATAGGTGTTGGAGTTGATGCTGCTGATGACACCCCAGTCGATACCATATCTACAAAGAGTCAGCTCAACATCCACTCCATCGGCTTAAGGACTTACGCAGCTTGATTAAAACCCATGGTCACCATGATGAGAAAGATGCGAAAGCCAGCCTTGGACTTGAGAGACAGAGCTTCCCGAGACTTTGTGATCAGATGGTCTTCTGTGATTCTCGCCGTGACGATTTCTTCGACAGCAACGCCTGACTTGTTTGCATCAGCTTGGACATCTTGGTAGATGTTATGACGCTCGAAAGAGGCTCTTCGTGCCTGGATAGGCATATTGATATTCTCTATGAACGTTCTGGTCTCTTATAAAGTCAAAAACACAGCAATATTAAATGGTGCATTATGCTGCAGGATATCAGATCGTCTTTATATGATATCCAACGAATGCCTTCTGTGCCGCCAATGTCTCGACCTAGTTAGTGCACTTATTCCAAGTTGAGTGCGGCACGAGAACCATCGACAAAGCGATCGAATGCAGACCGCATACTACAAGGTTCGAATCACACCACTACTAGACTTTGCTTCCCCTGTTTGGTGGGTTCTGATCACGGCCCAATGCTCCATGTATGTACGTGATAGCTAGCTGCAGTCTGTGCGATGTCGGCTAAATGCCTCCAGTTTTTAAACCACTCTCGACTCTGGGGCATGTGGGTACAATTGTCAACTTAAATAATAATCCCTCCAATAACAATGCCGAGCCCGTCGTTACCCCATGGGCCGTTGATCCGTCCGCGTGGGTTTGTGGGGTTAGCCATCCTCTTTGGGTCTAATCCATCATCAATCGGCCCTGCTCGGCAAACAAAAACACTCAAGAGATTCATCAACTTCCCCTCATCAATTAGTCTAGCCCCAGCATCATCATCATCCCATGCGCCTTTTCCACCATCAAGCGCCATGAATCCATCGCGGCAAAACGGCGCGCATATCCAGTCATCATCCACAATGGACCAAGGCGAGTCTAGTGACATGGACAAAGGCATGCTCTTGCATTACGCCGCCCCCGCATCTTCATGGTCTGAGGCTCTTCCCATTGGCAACGGGCGGCTGGGAGCTATGGTCTACGGGCGAACGTCGACCGAGCTGCTCCAACTCAATGAGGACTCTGTTTGGTATGGAGGCCCGCAGGACAGAACACCACGCGATGCGCATAGAAATTTACCTACTCTGAGACAACTGATTCGAGATGAGAAGCACAAAGATGCAGAAGACCTTGTTAGAGAAGCATTCTTTGCTACGCCATCGAGCATGAGACACTATGAGCCACTGGGTCAATGCAAGGTTGAGTTTAATCACGACGAGAGTGAATTGACCGATTATACGCGGTATCTCGACCTGGAAACTTCCCAAGTCACGACACGTTACAAACACAACGGTATATCTTATCGCCGCGATATAATTGCCAGCTTCCCAGATAGTGTACTTGCCATCCAAGTCCAAGCATCCGAAAAGAGCCGTTTCGTTGTACGGTTGAATCGGCTGAGCGAGAATGAGGGAGAGACCAACGAGTACCTCGACAGCATCTTCGCGCAAGACTCCCGGATTATTCTCAACGCAAACCCTGGCGGCGCAAACAGTAATCGTCTGTCTCTCGTTCTTGGAGTTTCCTGCGAGCCTAACGATGGGACTGTCAGGGCAGTTGGAAATTGCCTGATTGTCGACGCTACCAAATGTGTTATTGCCATTGGGGCGCATACCACGTTCAGAAAAGAGGACCCCGAGAGATCAGCTCTCTTAAATGTTGACGATGCTCTTCGGAGGCCGTGGGAAACTCTCGTCAGCCGCCATCGATGCGACTATACCAACCTCTTCGGCCGAATGTCCCTTCGGTTGTTCCCAGACGCGAACCATCTATCAACAAATAAGAGGATCGCCGGCAATAGAGATCCCGGCCTGGTTGCCCTGTATCACAACTATGGTCGTTATCTGCTCATTTCTTCAAGTCGAAACTCTGAAAAAGCTCTACCGGCAACATTACAAGGAATATGGAACCCTTCGTTTTCACCGCCCTGGGGATCCAAGTTCACCATCAATATCAACCTCCAAATGAACTATTGGCCAGCCATACCATGCAGTCTAATCCAGTGCGCTATACCACTCATCAGCCTCCTTGAACGCATGGCGGAAAGAGGCAAGAGAACAGCCAAGATGATGTACAACTGCAAAGGATGGTGCGCTCATCACAACACTGACATATGGGCTGATACGGACCCCCAAGATCGGTGGATGCCTGCTACTATCTGGCCGCTTGGAGGAGCTTGGCTATGTACCGATGTTGTCAGAATGCTCATATATCAGTACGAGCCCACGCTGCACTGTCGCATCGCTCCAATTCTTGAAGGCTGCGTTCAGTTCCTTCTTGACTTTCTAATTCCATCAGCTTGCGGCAGATACTTGGTCACCAACCCATCCTTGTCCCCGGAAAACAGCTTTGTGTCTCAGTCAGGAGAGACAGGCATCTTCTGTGAAGGGTCCGTAATCGACATGACAATCGTGCGCATTGCGTTTGAGAGTTTTCTCTGGAGCATCAGTATCCTCGATCCAGATCATCCCCGAAGGAACGATGTCATCGCAGCCCTCGATAAGCTCCCTCCCATGTCAATCAATAAAGATGGACTCATACAGGAATGGGGCTTGAAGGATCACAAGGAAGCTGAACCTGGACATCGCCATGTATCACATCTCTTTGGCCTGTATCCCGATGACTCTATCAGTATGGACTCGTCGCCGCTCCTGATCAAGGCTGCAAAGAAAGTTCTTGCGAGAAGAGCGGAGCACGGAGGAGGTCATACAGGCTGGAGCCGGGCATGGCTATTGAACCTTCACGCTCGTCTCCGAGACTCGGAGGGTTGTGACAACCACATGGATCTGCTGTTGAAAACATCAACATTGCCAAATTTGCTTGACAATCATCCCCCATTCCAGATTGACGGCAACTTTGGCGGATGCGCTGGGACCTTGGAGTGTCTGGTCCAATCCACGCTAAGATCTGAGCCGTCAAGACAGGTCGTCGTGATACATTTGCTTCCAAGCCTACCGTCATCTTGGGTAGGTGGGAAGTTGACTCATGTCAGGGCTATGGGAGGTTGGCTTGTTTCTCTCGAGTGGAGGGCAGGCATGCTCGTAAAACCTCTAAAGGTGGAAGCAACTGTGATGCAGGCTCCAGACGCTCTCGTTGTATTTCCCAACGGGGACAAGGTCTGTGTGTCAAGTAAGAAAGCGGGCCCACAAAGTATATGGAATTAATAACATGTCTTGATATCGAAGATAAGAGATTTAATTGAATGACGCCTGCCTTTCGTGTCTTGAGCTGGCGAGAATCTCGAAAACCTGACTTATCACACCTGTGAATTTTCACTTCAAACCCAGCGTTAAATAAGTGTCATCCAACACAATAGCCCTCTCCGAACCAAATGACGCCTTAACAGCCAAACACGAGTTGTCCATCATTTCATTTCGCGTCCTAACCTGTATACTCAGAGCCACGGCTCAGACCTCAGACATGAAATGTACTGGCGTCGTGTCTATAATGCGAGGCAACATGGAATCTCGACTAAAACTGTAAGCAACTCCAACTCATTATTCATCCTCGTGTAGGCCTTTTATTCGCAATCCATTGACGTCCAGCATCAGCTAGAAGTGTTAATATATTAAACTCTTAGTTATGTCTTGAAAGCTTTCTTACCCCAACCACTAAACGCCTTTGTACCGGCCTCAGACACTTGACGTCCACGTTCAGCTAAAGCCATCAATACGCAAAAGTCACAATTCATTCCCAAAGGCCCTTACCCAGTGACCCAGCAGTCTCTGCCATCCCGTTTAGACCAGCCTTGGACGCTCTGATTTTCCCACGGAAGGTAGGACTCTGAGCTGGCTTTTCCCGCGATTTCTTCCCAACAAGCATACTCTGTGGTAGAGGCTTTGGCCAGTGATTTTTAGGTGTCTAATTCCTGAGCTAGATATGTTTATTGTGACTCTGAACTTAGGTAGGACTTACCATGGAGCGAAAGGAACCATTTGAGCCACGGTTGGAACGCCTGCTCACGTCACTGCCCTGGCTGGCTCTTTGCCTAGACTTTCCCTTCCGGAAGCCGTTGAATTCTCCAAAGAACGACTGATCCCAAGCTTTGAAGCCTGTATCTTGGAGCTGCCTTGTCTTTGCATCCACCTTGATGTGGCTGATCCTCTTGCTTTTGGACCTGAATCGTGACGGGCTGCGAGGTGGAGTCCGAGAACCCAAAGCTTGGGCATACGCGCGACTATTGATCCTGCCGCCGCCGCCGCCGCAGCAGCAGCACATGTTGGCAGATGATGGTACTGTAAAAGATGAGTAAGATAGGTGCGTGTGTGTTTTTTTTAGAAGGGGAAGTTATAGAATTTGTTGGTGAGGGGAAGGAAGAATGAGAGATAATGAGAGAAGACGCAGTTATTTTTATTCTTCTAACTCTAAGGACTTAGATTTCTCTCTTTAAACTTTTATCTGGCTTCTACATAACAATCTCACCTTATCTCCATTATCTTAAGTATTATATACATTAACTCTGCTGCAGCTCCTGAAAATAGGTCCCTATATAGCAACTCCCTGGACTGGAAGGACTGACTTCTATGAAGTGAGTCTAGGCTTTAGGTCAAGGCCGCAGATCTCAGTCACAAGTAGAAACACGTTATGGAAACTCATACATTCTCTACTATAGTAGTTGACCAATTACTACGTTTCATGCACATCCTCCTCCGTGTTCCCCTCCGGAGCCCGAGATTGAGGTAACCGCTACTCATACAAACAAAACAAGTATCTCATTGGACAAATAGACAGCTTGAGCAATAGAGGTCTGTGCCAGGTCACTCACGAATTCAATATAATTAAGCCAAAGCATAAATAGACTCAGATAACACGTGTCTCATCAAGGGCATTTGCCTAGCATCCGCCCAACCATAACAATTCTCATAACAGTCTCAGCGCTCTCACGAGTCAATTTCTCCGCTTCCAAAACCGCATCATCCAAGCTCATTGGTCGCTGGATAATGCACGTGAAAGCATCAATCCCAATGTCATAGTTCACACTGGCTCCCTGTCCAATCGTACCAGCGATGGCAATCACAGGAAGTCCATGTTTCTTAGCCAGTCTGGCCACTTCTGCGGGGATCTTTCCCCTCGGCGTTTGATCGTCAATGCCCCCTTCTGCAGTAAGCACAAGATCACAGTCATCAAAGATACTGTGAAAGTTGATGTATTGCATAATGACCTCATATCTGGGTCTGAGTGTAGCTCCTACTAAGCGCAAGCCTGTTCCAAGACCTCCCGAGGCACCACCTCCAGGAGCAAGGCGGACGGTTTTGTCGCAGAGAATACCTGTAGCAACTTCTGCCAAATTCTCCATGGCTAGACTAAGGCGGGCGGCTTGCTCTGGGGTTGATCCTTTCTGGGGACCGAAGACATTTGCCACTCCGCCTGGTCCACAAAGCACGTTATGCCAATTCACGGCGACGTCAATTTTGGCATTCAAGACACGCTTGTCAACTCCAGTGAGGTCAATAGAACCAAGTTCTAAGAGTGACTCGCCACCACCAGCCACGGGGAGGACACGTCCTCGGATATCGACCAGTCTTGCACCGAGAGCTTGAAGCATCCCCGCGCCACCATCACAGGTCCCAGAGTCACCGCACCCAATCAGAATGCGAGTAGCTCCAGCATCAAGCGCGGCAAGGATGAGCTGCCCAACCCCAAACGTTGTTGTCTTGCCCGGATTGCGACGATTGGGCGGGACTAAGCTCAGGCCAGCAGCAGCAGCCATTTCAAGGACCGCCGTGGTTGGTTCATCGCCTTTGCGACCAAGGAGGCCAAAGAATGACGTGACTTCTTCTCCTACGGGTCCAACCACGTGTACGCGGTGCATTGACCCGCCTGTGGCTGTGACAATGGCCTGGGTGAAACCTTCACCTCCATCAACCAACGGAACTTTGCGTACTGAGGCATTAGGTTCAACGGCGAGGATCCCGGCTTCAATACAGTCTGCAGCCTCATTGGGCTGAAGGCTGCCCTTGAAGCCAGATGGACAGACAAGGACTCTCATACTTGGCGTAGCGACAGTGGAACCCATTGTCATTATGTTTGTGTGAATGGATTTGATACTGAGTACGTAATTGGGAGATGAGAATGAAGAGGGATTGGTAGTGTATAAGCGACAGGCTTGTTGTAGCGAATGGAAGCTTTGCAGCTAAAGTTGTTTATAGCGAATGTGAAGATGAGGCTGTTGAGTGTTTTGAATCGCTTCTTTCCTTGCCGGGTAATGGCATCGTTATATAGATCAATGCTTCATTATCTATCGCCATGTTTCCAATGCCAATTGACCGCATTTCGTTTACTGAATGGTCCCATCTTCTCACTCAGCCTCGACAAAAGAAAATGCCTTAGCCTGCATCACAGAAGAGACATGCCCCAGAATAGCAACAGGTCGTCTGCCACTCTGTCTTGAAACAAACATTAGCTCAAATCTTCATTTCTGGAATGCGCTTGCGTCACGCGATCACCCAAGCCACATGGCATAAATAGAATGCATCAAGAGGGTGATTTGCCTCGAGACATCAATCAGGCGAGTCGAGATAAGGGACGCGTCATTCATCGCAGGGCTGAGGAGATCGTCACTGGGCAGCTCGCTTATGAGTTTGGCATGTCAGAGTGCGGAGGACAATGGAAGCTGCGACAGGGATAAAATTTAAGCTTAACTCAAGGTCTCGTGGCTTGAGTGGGCAATGCCGAAGTTAAACGTCATCAAGGTTGCGTGCTAACGGCGCCGTCATTTCTTGGCCCTTATCTAACTTCCGTGAATCAATGCTTCTGCCAATCAACAAGAGACACGCCATGCACAGAAGACATATTTATAGAAAAGCCATTGGAGCAGATCTTTGGCTGCGAGAAGTCCATAGAAGCTTGTTCGCCGCTGCCGAGAGGAGATGCTCTGAAGATATTGTTTGTGAGCCCTAGAGTGAAAGCGAGAAATCAATATTGCACAAACTGTCGCTTAGATCCCGCGCACAAATTGCACTTCGGGGCTAGGGCTCCGAGCTCAATGGCAATTAACTCGGCATGTTGAAATGTCCCGAATCTCGTGGCGTGATGATGCGCGATATGATTTCCGCCTTCAGGTCTTGGCGATGCTGCTTGAGCAAATGAAATGGCCGCAACCCAACCAAGCTAAGTCGAAACGAAACCTCTAAGCCACCCCAATGACGACCATGGACAATCAACAGCTGAAACGATTTTCATTCACTGTAATCACTAAATCACCGACACGAACAATCTTGCAAAGTCGCCTAGCGGTACAGTGGTTGGGACAGTAGCCTCATCAGTGACGCATTCAGGCTGTGTAGTAGTCGTGACAGCACTTTCCTGCCATCAAGTCGGTAACATGATGTGGAATGGCGTGGTTCTGGCGAGCCATTCTTCTCATTTGTGCAGGCTGTGCCTTTATCTTTGCAGATTTTAGCGTTAGTTGCTAAGCATGGTCAAGATACAGCCTCTTATCCTGATCGAACGCATGCAAAATGTGAAGATATAATTGAGCATCTCAGCCCTCGTATGATAGAAATCAACAGATCAAACTACACTCGCTTAATCATTCTCTCGTTCCATCATCACTGTCTGTAGTCTATACAGCATCCCCAATCGACGTTCGTTTCTTTGCCATTGCCCCATTCGCTATTGTCCTACAGGCAATGAGCAAAAGCAATACTCCAGCACTCTCAAGAGCTGGCTCCCGTTCCTCTCTTTGGAGGTCCTGGAGTCCCATGCTCGAAGACTTGGCCTACTACGAAAAGTCGCGTGAGAATTATCCTTGGCTGATACGTGATCATGGCCGTGACATCAGCTATGACTCGAACCGTTCGAGTCGCCCGAGGCCACTGGCGTCCCTTGCGGAAGACCCGGATGTTGCAAGCCAATCAGACCAATCAGCAAAATCCTCTGAAGACTTGGAGCGCCATCCAGTTCCAGAACCCCTTCTCTTGCCTCAAGATGAGGACCCGAACCTGGTAAGTTGGACCCCGTCTCAACCATCCTGTCATCCATCCCTGCGCGTTTTGACCGTCGACCGTTGACACATTTCCAGGTTACCTGGGATAGCCCCAATGATCCTTCTAATCCACACAACTGGACTAGGCGCAAGAAATGGCTCTCGACAATTCTTGTCTCATGTTTCACATTCATCTCCCCAGTTTCTTCAACCATGCTTGCACCAGCCTTGCCAGATCTAGCCAAAGAGTTCAAGATCTCATCTGACTTTGAGACATATCTTCTCATGTCGATATTCCTCTTGGCTTATGCCATTGGCCCGTTCTTGCTCGCTCCCCTTTCAGAGATGTCCGGGAGAGTTGTCGTTCTTCAGTCTGCCAACATGTTTTACCTAATCTTCAATACTGTATGCGGCTTCTCTAAGACCAAGGAACAGATGCTCGTTTTTCGCTTCTTGAGCGGTCTCGGTGGCAGCGCTCCTCAGGCGGTATGATCACCAATACACAATTCCTGATTCTTCATACTAATTTCGGACCCAGCTTGGCGGCGGTGTGCTGAGCGACTGCTGGCGAAAGGAGGAGCGCGGAACTGCGACCGCCATCTACAGCCTTGCACCATTTTTGGGACCTGCTGTCGGACCCATAGGTAAGGTGTCTCGACTCTTGACAATACCTCCAGGCTAACAGGCTTCAAGCTGCTGGCTACCTTACCCAACACCTGAACTGGCGTTGGATCTTTTGGGTAGTCTCCATAGCAGATGCGGTGGTTCAGATCCTCGCGTTTCTGTTCTTGCAGGAGACTTATCCACCCAAGATCCTCAAGGTCAAGGCCAAAAAGCTCCGCAAGGTCACTGGTAACAGACTTCTCCACACAGAATTCGAGCAGAAAGATCGATCATTTGTTTCATTACTTTTGACCAACTTGAAAAGACCATTCAAGATGCTGTTCACGCAGCCAGCTATCCAGATCACGGCCTTATACAGGGCGTATTTGTATGGTCTTATGTACCTCGTGTAAGTGTAAGGCCTAAAGGTACATCATACGGTCGCCAACTGACGCGTCGCTAGTTTTGCTTCCTTCCCCATGGTCTGGGAACAGCAATACAACCAAGAGCCTGGTCGTGCCAGTCTCAACTATGTCTCTCTCGGCATTGGGTTTGTCATTGGGCTTCAGGTGTCCGGTCCCCTGATTGATAAGGTACTTGAACTCTTCTTATCCTATGATCTTGCACTAACACTCCAAGGTTTATGCAATGCTCAAGACTCGGTATAACCACCCCGGGCGACCTGAATTTCGCGTACCCCTAATGTTCCCAACCGCGCTTGTCACACCAGCGGGTCTCGTTCTATACGGTGTCTCGGCACACCTGAAACTCCACTGGATCATCCCAAATGTCGGGACAGCCATATTTGCTGCAGGACTTATTCTGTCGTTCCAATGTGCTCAAACGTACATCATTGACTCTTATGAGCGGTATGCCGCTAGTGCGACTGGGGCAGCTGCTTTTGTGCGTACCATGGCTGGCTTTAGCTTTCCTCTGTTTGCGCCTGCTATGTATCAACGTCTTGGGATTGCGTGGGGAAATGGCCTGCTCGCGGGTACAGCCGTGTTGATCTGTCTTGTCGCGCCAATTGTGCTTTGGCGATATGGAGAGTGGATTCGAAGGAAGAGCCCTTACTGCGCAGGATAGAGTGGCCAAGTTGTCGCGATTCAAAAATTAGATTTAATTATAGATTGAACATTTACCTCGATATAATGCATTATAGGATCCTTGAGGTAGTTTAATTGGCCCCAAGCTGAGGTAAACCTGTTCGTAAGCATTGGGTTCAACTGGCCTCGACGTATGATGTTGATAGTTAAGTTTCCAAGAAAAGCAGGAAAACTTACTACTACCTATGAATCAGTCGCCACCTTGAGACTGCGATCCGTGTCTGTGAAAATGCTCCACCACTTGAAATTCCCAGTGGACTATCGGAGCTGTTATCTTTCTAGACATTTCCCTTCTGATATTATGTTAGCCTTGCCTGTACGTCTCGCATCGTAAGCATGATGTTGCCATCCTCTACAGCATCCTTGCTTCTTTCCTAATCCGAGAAGTTACAAAGGCGGCAAAGTACCTAGCCAGATCATTCATCTGATAGGTTAACGAATCTACAAAGGTGCTGGAGGCTTGAAAGACCACCGCTTCACCCTCAGCTTCGGTCTTTGCACCAATTGTACTAAGTCTCAAAGACGCCATATTAGGCCCGGGTGCTTCTTTCTACCCACCACCTGACGGCGATACTATGTAAGCATCACGCAGATATTTTCGTAATGACCGCAGTAGCTCTAACATGGCGTGAATCTAATCCGATGTCTCCTGTAGCCACTGACTCTACCCTCAAGCGTCGCGCTGTACCTGCTCCTGTCGTCGTTCCCTCCTTGAACCTCTTCAACTTTGCAAGCACTTCTTTCAGACAGCAATTCTCTGCAGCTATAGCTTCTCAAGTTAGTGTTATCTCCCAGCGTCTCGCGGTCACAAATATCACATGCGCTCCGGAAGCGTGTGGCCAAAGCAGCAAGCGGACTGATAGTAGTCCTTGTGCTTTCCAAATTATGGTCAATGGTGAGGTTGTCCAGATCACACCTATTCCCGGGATTTCAGCGGCAGTCTTGAAACATCTAGCAACCCTTTATCCTAAAGCTGTCCAATTAATACAGATTCCAACAAGCTTGCGGGGATGTGATCGTCCCTGTAATCATTGCAGGGGTCACGCTCAAGGACGCTCAGGGTGCTATTCTAACTCCTATCCCTACACCTAGAATTGGTTTTCCTACTGGTAGTGAGGCTGGTTCTTTGACCGAAACCAGCGGCGTAAGGTTTACTACTAACTCGGAGGGCGAGACTGTCTTCCCTACTGGCACTTCTACTGGTACACTTTCTGCTTCTTCCACTTCAGTTGCTGGCTTTCTCGATGATGTCAGCGATCTTAGTCTCTTCGGATGTGCAGGGTCTATCGCCGGCTTCCCTAGCTATAACCTTGCTGAGTTCAGCTCGTTGATGGATCTCAATGTATGTGCTAGCCTTTGCGAAGGGCGTGCTCATTTTGGCGCCCATGATACGTAAGTCTTATCCTCAAATTCAAAAGAAGGCGTTGTTAATAATTGTCTAGTGCTTGTTACTGCGGTGATGTTTATGACTTATAACAGTACTGTCTTTTATGACTTAGATCAATACGATAGCGAGTATCCTGGAGACAAGACACAATTCAATAGGAGTAAAGTTGAGAACAAGCTTCAAGCCCACTAGGCCATCGCTAACAATATCCTCCTCACACTTTACGCTAGAGCCGAGGCTGTTATCTCTCTTACTAAGTCTGTCACCCCAACGGTAACAAACTAGGAGACCATTGTTACCACTTTCACTACTATCGCGAGTAGTGAAATTATAGCTACTGAGGTCGTTGCAGCCACTCTGGTATGCGGTGATGGGAAATGCCATTCAAGCAGCTCGCACAATGTTGCCGTCTACACCTTCATCGATATAAATGGCAGTGATTGTGACGGTCAATGGGTTGATATCTCTGAGCCCTACCCTGGCAGTCAACAGTATATTCCCCATTCCTGCTCAGACGGCAAATGCGCCGGCATCAAGAGCCCGGATCGGTATAACTATAAGTCTTATTATACTCCATCCGATTATAGCAAGTTTGCTTAAGGAAAGATAAGCTATCGGCCTTGGGAGAAGTCATGGGGTACGCCTGATAACTGCAATGACCATGTCCCTATCTGTAACACATTGGGATGTCCTTCTCAACAGGGCGTTGTGAGACCTCACCACGATATCAGCTGGAACTCCACTATTCCTCATGGAGGTTCCGGAGGCGTCTATAATCCCAGCCCCAATGGCGGCTCTAGTGGAGGTTCAAGCGGGGGTTCCAGTGGAGGCAGCGGTAGTAGTTCGAACGGTCGTTCCAGCTCTGGCTCTCAAGGAGACACAGAGGGCTCCGGCTCCCCTGGTTCTGAAGGCTCTTCCCCCAGCACTGTCCCTGTTGTCAGTGGTGTTATCAAGCAGGTCTCAGGTGTATTTTCTCGTCTTGTCGGACTTTTTGCCCTTCTCTAAGTCTTGGGACTTTCTGATTTATTATATTTTTTATTAATGCCCCAATTCCCAAATGCCTGGCAACGAAGACCTTTTACTTCTCAGCTATTGGCAGCGGGGCAGCGGTGGTATCTTTGTGCGAACTCATAATCACTCAGGAAGTCGGTGTACGCCAGATACCAAAGACCATCAAAATTCTGTAAAGTAGCGCAATCGAGGCGTTTTGGAGCATCTGCTAGCTGCATGGACTGCTCGAGACGACATCGCAACTCTACTAAAATTGCCACATTTGACCTAGTTCAAGCCTCCCCATTCCTGTCACAACGGACTATTGGACGTGTCAGGCCATTTACCAGCACTTAGCGACTGGCTAAGGCGGGATAGATCCATTTTAAAAGCCCAGAGCAGAACCAGACCCTAATGACCATTGAACTATCGAAGAGGGCGTACTTGTTGAGAGCTGAAACACAAGAAGCCATGAAGGTGAAGAGTCTGAGCGTAAGCGTATATACCTCAAGACTTGCCAGCCACACAATCTTGAGCCAAGTTATCTTGCAACATACTCGATACCTTTGAACTTTGTGCTAAGTGAAAATGGTCTTGTTGAAGAAAACGCTGGCGCTGCTGTTTATCAGTGCCGCAAGCGCATTACCCACTATCACTGCGAGGTACAATGGTAACTCAAAAGGGGGGCTCTCGGACTTAACGGTCAAGAGAAACTCTCTTGACCCAAGAGCAGGTGCATAAAAATAGCAACACAGTTTATTTTCTGTATTTTCAACTAAACGGTCTCTAGTCTGCAAAGCCAGCGATCCGGATAACCAAGCGTTTCAGAAAAATAAGGCCAATGGGTCCGCTTTCTGCTCTACCTACATCCGAAGCACCGTCACTTCCACTGTAACTCCAGTCAGCACCAAAACCGTTTTCGTAACGAAGAATATCAAGACCACTACTGCCGTGTTCAGTACTGTCAGAACCACAGTAATGGTTGTGACCTTATCTACTAAAATAGGCACAGTGTCGACTGCTGTAACAAGGACGAGTACAGCTTTTATCACGGATTATCAGACAGCGACAAGCACATTTATCAGCACGACTACACCGAGTAATACATATACCCTGCAGAGGGTCAGAACAATCACGCAGCAGGTGACTCGGACTACCACTCAAGCGGCTGTTACAACTGTCACCAAAGTTATTGATTCATCCATTACAACTGTTGTCCCAGCAAGCGTTGTTTACACTGGCGGGACAACTACTATTTCTACAATCCTCTATACTTATACTACGTGAGTACCTTGAGTTGATTCGCTGTTAAGAATATTTGCTAACCGTAATTCTTTTAGTGCCCCGTAAGCCTCGGAACCTTCTATAGAAAGCAGCCTGTGACTGACTTGGTGTAGTGCAACAGCATCCTTAGTCGTCATCCCTCAAGGTATGTTCTTTAGGTACCCATCATACCTCTAAGATCGTACTAACTCATTGTTAGCCCAAGTTCACTGCGGTGTTGTCGGTACCACAGGCGATGTACCTGTTGATGGGAAAGGGGGCTCGGTCAGCTTCGGCGAGTGCAAGGAGGTTTGCAAAGGCTGGCGTTTCTTCGGGCTCAGCAGTGAAAGATGCTTGTGCTATCCCTCCCCTTTGTGAGTACACCTATATCTACGCTGAGTGAACAATCTTGTTTTGGACACCCTAGCTGACCATCTATCTAGGGAGGATTATGTTGTAGTTGACAAATCTTCTGATACAGCGTTCTATGATCTAGCGTGTGATTCCGCCACTCCTGTAAGTACACCACTTATATCTCGTAATGGCATAGGAACATTACTGATTTCGCCCAAGCCTGTCAAGCATCGCAAGAGAGCAGTGCAGGCTGCTGTATCAGTGCCTAGTTATCTGCCTAACAAGTCACCAAGTGCCGTCAGCAGTGCTTGCTCATGCCTGATTACGAAGCCCGCCGCAGCCGTGACTACAAAGGTCACAGCCAAAGCTTCCAAGACAGTCACGATGACTAAGACCCAAGAGGTAGTGTCGACAATCACCAATCGGCTAAGTACCGTTATCACAGACAAGAAGACTAGCACTTCCATTCTGTCCACCACAACTACGATCACTAGCTCCCAGATCGTAGCCAAGACAAATCGTCAGGCCGCTACCACTACCAAAGTGCAGACTTACATTGTTACCAACTTTGATCATCTTGTATATGTGTACAAGACACAGTTTGTTACAGATACCAACTTCAACACAGTTACTACCACTAGCACCAGGACCGAGCCAAACACTCGCTACAACACCGTTACCGTCACTAGTACGCAGCCTATAACGGTCACTAAGGATGTTTACACGACTTCGCAGACAGTCCTTTCTACGCGCACAGTATTCACTGGGGGGTCAACTATCACCAGCGGAACAACTACCATATATGGCACTATCTGAGGTTTTCAAAGAGCTTATTGTGTACATTGCTAGATCAGATACGTGGTTTCCTCGTTGACATTATCCCGGGCTGGTCACTAAAAGTTAAGGCTACTGCAGAGCGTGCCCAGTTGCGCGGAATAGCGGCAATCACAAGTTCTCGATGGTGGGTGGGTTCTTGCTGCGGGGAGTGTCGGCATGGCAGAAAAGAACCAAATTTCATTACTACTGAGCCTGTCTTAGCCCTTGTCATGCTTTGGCTATAAAAGAAGAACACCGTGCTGTGATGAGTGTCGAGGTCTACCTAACCCTGTATTGCCATCCAAGAACGACAACAATATATATTACCTAAGTCATGGCGGAAACATCTAACACTTGCTGCGCCGAGGAGACGAACATCAGAGCACACGCATCACTCACAGATGCACGACTCCAGACTCAAGCATCGTCGCTCTTGGTCACACACGTGAACAAGGTAGAGTTGGACGATGAACTTGTCAGCATAGACCAATATGTGCTGACTGACCTTGCACACGCCGTCATGCTTACGCGCACCGGCATCTTCGACAGCCTCCATGGTCAAAACATAGTCAAGGCGCTTTTGAGCCTACGAGCCGGCGATACGGCTTCGATGCTCGCCTCGAAGCCAGAAGTGGGCACTCTCGGACTCCAGATTGAGAACTACCTGGAGCACGAACTGGGCCCGCGCGGTCGTGACATCCAACGAGCCAGAAGCCGTATCGACCAAAAGGCCACAAATTGGCGCCTGATCAACCGTGCAAGTCTCACAGAAGTGATTCGGGGGCTCGTTGCATTAGGCTCCCAAATCTTGGCGACTGCGGAGCGTTACGCCGGCGCTCTGATGCCCGGCTACACTCACTTGCAGCATTCTCAGCCTACAACCATCGACCATTACCTCAACGCTCATTATTGGTCTGTATCACGCAACCTGTCCCGACTCTTCGATGCTTACGATCGACTCAACCTAAGCTCACTGGGAGGCGCTGCTTATAGTGGCACCTCGTGGCCTATCGACCGCACTGCCACGGCTCATTATCTCGGCTTCGACCGCCCCGTCTACAATGCCCGTGATGCTGGCTTTGCTGCTCTTGACATGGGTGCCGAGCTCGCAGGCGTGCTTGCCGCTACGCTCTCTGGTATTAGTCGTCTAGCTTCAGACCTAAACTACTGGTCATCCAGCGAAGTTGGGTTGGTGCGAATTCACTCCTCTTTGTGTGGCACATCAAGCATGATGCCCCAGAAGCGCAACCCCATGGTGCTCGAGCGTATCCGGGGACTTGCTGGATCGGCTGTTGGTTGGTCTGCCAGTCAGCTTGGGGTCATGCACACGGCCACTTCAACCGATGTCGATCAGTCGTATATCCATAATCTTCTCCCCAGCCAATGCTTCGAGACGGTTGGGGCTATTTCTTTGCTACGCGAGGTCATTGCTACCGTCGAGTTTGATCTGCCTGCTATGCAAAAGTCAGCTGGCCAACATTGGTCCACTGCCAGCGCTGTCGCGGATGCTCTCGTGGCCTCCCATGGAATGAGTTTCCGCCATGCTCATGAGAGCGTGGCGCAGCTTGTTGCTTCGCATGAGCGAGCCGGTGTTTGCTCTGACGATCTACGGGCCGATCTCATCACGGACCCGGCGTTGAAAGCGTACTCACAATCCCAAGTTCAAGAAATCCTAGATCCAAACAACTTTGTGGCATCAAGGATCAGTTCAGGTGGAACCTCTGTTGAGGCTCGGGATCAGCTCGCGGCTATTGCTAAGGCTGACCTACTAGAAATGGAAGATAAACTTCAACATCGCATTGACCATGTTGAAAGGGGACTTAAACAACTTCTTCAGGATGCACAGTCAATTGCCACACATTCGCTGTAAGAAACGCCCGCTTTACGGATATTCACTGTCCTTTATTACTGTTCTTAGTCTGGTATTATAACACAAGTTCTTCTATTCAATCATTTTATAATGTGTTATTGCGTAAAATATAAATAGCTGGTAAGACTCTTATCAGTCTTAAAGGACATGGTTAATATTAGAGATTCCCCTCCCCTGGCAATGTATTCAGGCTAAGTAGATCTGCTTGTTTCCACCATTGTCTACCAGTAACAGGATTCCATTGCTAATTTTGCCGATTACCATAAGCTCAAGGAAGAGACATCATGCTGGGGCAAATATGCTAGGTATTGTCAAGGGCATGGAAACATACTGCGGCGATTTCTACACCCATCAAAAATGAGAGGATGAAGCTATGACGAGATGAGTAGAACATAGCCACTGTATTCCCAGGCTTTGCACAGCAGGTCAGGGAAAGGCCTCAGATCAACCAATCATATTAACTGCCACTACTCCCCGCTAGCCTCTCAGACCCCGGTAGAATGCTCTATATGGTATTGCCGTTCTTCCCCGCCACTTTTCCAGATTTGTCCGGAGCACCCGAGCCGGCAAGGCCCCGAATCCAAGTCGGTGGTAGTGCCACTATGGATGGACACTCACTCAGACAAGTCTTGGTGGTGATTTTAAATGAAAATTCAAAATTTCTCTATGGTACTCACCCTTTGAGTTAAGTGAGGAGCTAGATATAGCCGGTTGTCGGCCATATTCGCTAATATTTTCTATAAACGCAAGAATGAAAGATAAAATAGTACATATGGTGGTTAGTTGGCGACGTCTTGGCTGCGCTGAAAAGGTAAGAGGTTGATAAGGCATTCGAGCTAGAGATAGATTACGAAGTATATTTATTTAATGCTGTTGTAGGCCATCATAATACCCAAGTTGTAGTAATATGTTTCATTCAATTTCTCAGTAACTCATGGGACTTCGTTCTTCTGCGGTTCCCGAAGACGACGCTGATAAGGCTAGGATCACATCTGTATAAGATTTACAAGAGGGAAACTCCAAGGACCAGTAATCCAAAGTTGCCAGTGTCTTTGAGATCCCACTGTACCATCCCTCAGGCATGGTAATATGTGGTATTGTTGAGGCTGCGAGCAGTAAACTGGCAATCCGAAGCTGATTCCGAAGCTGCAGCCAGAGACCATGGTGGCGCTGATTCGCTTGGCTGTGTTGGAGGTACTTCAAGCCGTTTTCTAGACCCTTCTTTGCCAGAACTTGTACAGCAGGACTGCAAAAAGGTTCGTGGATAGCAGTGAAGACAAAGGGTCTGTGCATCAGCTCGAGAAGTCGGTAATAGCGCCCCCGGCTGTATTGCTGCCACTCGGTGCTTGCTGGTTCCGGTACGTCGTGGAATCTGATAGCTTCTGGAAGTAGTTGCCGAAACGTCTCAACTTGATCCTCGAACTCAACCACGATTGGCACGAGCCCTTCAATACTTTGACTCTGCTGATAGTGTATCTTAGAATCGATGTACTTGGTGACTATTTCCGCAACTTGATCTGTAATGCGCCGAAGAGCTATCTCAGACAACAAGAAGAACCAACTATCTTCTTCAGACGAAGCCCACTTGCTGAAATCCTTTGCTATGTGTTGTGGCGGAGGATAAGAGTCTTGAGATGGAGGGTCTCTCAGAGCGGGTATCCCGAGGGGCATTTCTGCAAGTATTTCACTGATTTTGTCAGTTGCAACAAGACTTTATAAACAATGACCAATATGCAAACCTTTCTGATTTAGAACATATCCAAAATAGGCTCGAGATGAGCTGTGAAGTGCCTCCAACCGAATACTGGCTGCTGTAGTATCATGAGTAATTGGTCCAATAGGCCGTAGAAATGAAGGGCAACGAACCTAGTAGAAAGGAGGATCTGGAGCGATGACCCTGCTGCATGGAACATTCGCAAAGCCTGCACAGGTCTGATCAGATACATATGATAGATGCTAGGTCGATGGCAAGTCTTAGTTATAGTCGACATCACGTACTCTGCAAGTGATCTGACTCACCCAGCAAGACACAAACACTGAATGGAAAGTGTATCAACCCTTGAAATGGCGGCGCCTAGTCTCTTCTCGGAAGCAGCAAAGTAGCAGTTTCCCAGCTTTAGACGTTCCAGTCGAGATGGTGTGTCAAAGGAGCTTCCCGGGCTGCGGCCCATATCAAGTGGGTTGAACTCATCCGCTACGGCCCCCAAGGCACATACTAACAACACCAATCCAGTCTCAAGATTGAACCGGGGTCCATTTTCATAATACTGATGGCAGTACTCTTCAACTTCCTGGCGGGTGAGTATGGGGTTCTTGATGTTGACTCTGTGGAAGAAAGAGTCAACGAGTTGTTGTATGTCTAACCTGTCTGTCGAAATATTGACCGAACCAGGTCCGGATGTTGTAGACAAGTGGGCTTCTGGGTAATCAGTCTGACGTACAACATCGTCAAGATACGTAAGGATTTCGTGACCGTTTGGGTCCAAGAATTTAAAACGCGGCAGAGAGTAAAGAAGTTTGTCGAATATAGGCCAATGGAGCAGTCTATCAGTGCTACATCCTCGACTCGCTTCCAAGTTGAGGCTTGGCACGATGCGTTCAGTGTCCGGCCCAGGGCCGTGTTGGAGAGGATGCATATTGATAGATGAGTTTTGTTGCTCTTGGAGGCCAGAGCCAGCTGCTGCAGTAGGGGCATCGAAAGACGTCGAAGGTTGTATGCCTCGGACTAAGCCCTCAATCACAGATAATTGTTCGAGAATTTGCAGCGATGCGGGATCAAATGATGAAGCATCTTGCCTAGTATACTCGCATCGGGCTCCAATTCGCTCACAGGAGGAACAAACTGGTCTCAAGTTATCGCTTCAGAGAAATGTGAGTAAAAGGATCAACCATGTCGCTACTGGAAACAAGCCTGCTACCGAGGCTGAGGGTTGGGGGACTGCACCATTTGCGCTTTCGTTCACGGCATGTCAAGCATGCTGCGACGGCTCGTTGCCGGGGATATCCCGTCTTCAATATGCTGCGTCGAGTTCCTTTATCCATAGGATCACAAAGGTGAGATGTTGAATGTGTGAAGAGTCAAATAATCATCTGATCGAGCTACTGAGTGGTTTTCCCCCGCAATCTCTGCAAACACCAATTAGATCAAACCTCTACTTAACCTGACACTAAGGGCTTGGCTCATATTTGCCGTGCATTATATATAGTACCATTAGAATAATTATATTACTTAATGTTAGGTATCTATTAACTTTAGATATCTTTTAATTTATATCAATTACTGCTTGGCATCTTTTTGCCATATGGCTATATGGTGTCTAAAGCTTTCCTGCAGTTTCAGAACTAGGCTTTCCAAGAGGTATAACAGAACAAATCTGAACGCAAGAAGCAAGTAGTTTTCCGTCTTCATTGAGGATCTCAATGTTCATATCAAACCGCCCACCATGTAATCTCTTCATTGTCGTTCGGGTCAGAAGCCAGTCTTGCGGAGTAACCTCAGACCGGAACATGATATTGAGAGCGGTGGTGGGAATACCCCAACTGCTCGCGGCTTCCATACCTTTCTCGGCATAGTTAAGGAAGATGGGGGGAACCTGTAGTATAAAACATGTTAGCTTTAGTCAAGCACAGTGGACATGTAGTGGTTACCAAGTCCGCCAATACAGGCAAGTGCTCCAATCTGAACTTTTTCTCGTTGTCCAGTCTAACCCACTGATATCTGGTATTCTGACCTCCGAATTCTTCACTCCAAAGCGGCGCGTTCTCGCCACTGGGTGCCCACATCCTTACCGTTGACGCGGGGGGATTCATGTAATAGTAGCTTGCATCTGACCATCGGGTACAATCCTTTGTTCGATCTGGTAATCGCCAGACTGAAGGTTGCATATTGGTGACGTGACCCTCGTCTTTCAACATACCGAACCTTACTATGGCAATTGTGCAGACCTTATCTTCATGGGCTTCCAACGATTTCAGCCTGGATTCAATGGTTGAAGTGCGTTTGCCTATGCTCAGCGTTTCGAGAGCAATCTCGAATCGACCCTGGGTCAATGGTTCAAGATACTCCACCGACATGTTGAGAGGCTCCATGTTCCCTAGGCTCCCATGTTGGTCACGATGGTATTGCTGCGCTGTCATCATCAGAACTGTGGCACAATACCCACCGTGGGCTGCCAGTCGCCGCCCACCTACAAGTTTATGATTAATACGATGGTGTTGATTCATTTATGGTGAATGACGCACCATTTCCGCACCAGTCCGGTGGGACGCTACCACTATATTTGTTTCCATCGGAGTCTGCAACTGGGCTCGTTTTGATCGCATCAGGCAATGGGATTCTAGGGAATTTATAAGGCCTCCATGTCGGAGTCACGTCCGCGTGAGAATTAGGCAGATTTGAGTTTGACATGACTGCGACGTTGGAGTGTTGAGCGACCGTGAAGAATTATGCTCTTGGGAGAAGATCTGGTTTTGGCCTTCCTCCCGCGCAATAGCCTGATACGTGAAAGAACATATAACATGAGCCAAAGGCTTAACTTATAGCGTTATGCGGTATTTTCATAAATCGCCTCAGCGATAGTAGTTAAACCTCGGCAGAAATACATGTTTCGAGTGTTCCGACTGTTCCGACCTTAACATTAACTCAAATGATGCAAAATGCAACTCTGTGATAACACACTGCTCAGTAGATAGAGTTTGCTGATTACTGAGATTTCTATTTGTGTTTAGTAATCATGGTCCATCTACGGAGTAGCGTTATTTTTTTATTATAAATTGAGCCGGCGTGCTTGTCGTTGCTGTTTTAATTCCGGGGAGGTATCCCCACCTGCTAAGGCTGAAACCATTGCACCAGATACTTGGGTTTACCAGTGGTGATGTTTCTGTTTACAGTTTGATGATGACAGGGGTAGTGGCCACAGTCGGCTGCTCTATATCTGGCGACAGTATTAGCGCCGGAGTACCGATGTCAATAAATGCATCAAAGTTGTCCTCCTCGAAGGCGAGGGGCCGAGCACGTAGTCTGGCCGTAAGGTAGACATGAGAATATAGTTGATGGGGCTTCGCTTTTTGGGAGAACATGGGATAGGTTATTTCGGGATGGCAGGGCAGTCTAATGGTATTGCTGGACATTGCAGAATGCTTCTCCAGCCATGTCTGTGACAGTAATGACAGCTTTGGTAAAGCTTGTTCGACCTGAATAAAATTATCTATCTGACCGAAGTTAAGATACGTAAGGAAGATACGAAGAGAAAATGAAGTAGACTTTTGCCAGTGATATATGATTTCATTCCATATTGTCATGATGTGTAGGGCTTAATGCAAACACGACAAGATGCCTACTCCCGTAGCATCATCTTGGTCGATGTTGGTCACTCTGCTACAGCCACCTTTGCCCATCGAAGCAGTGCGGTCAGTTATGAAAAATGGAGGCACACAATACAAAAGGCTCAAGTATGAAGAATCCGGTGCCCTAACCAGGCTTGGTATATCTCTCAGTCTCTGTCGTTTCAGTCATGAGAAACTGGCCTCTCTGATCGCCTCACCAATGTTGCAGTCATGGGATCTATAACCGTAGATCTGACTGCGTCAGCCAGAAGCCAATATCTTCAGCTAGACACTTTTTAAAGCTGGGAAGAAGGGCTTGATTCTTTGCTGATGAGAAGTGGGTTCTTTACAATACAAATCTTAGATTAGACAGTTCTAATAACGGTAGTTGATGAGTCTGGAGGCTACAGTGGCGCCAGAGGAGACATGCTGGCGAGAATTGGTAAAACACGTTCCATTTATTCCGATATCATTGTCACATTACGTCACCGCAGAGAGTGGATGTTAGGCCAGCTCATGGTAGCCTTCAGAATAACATAGTCCACCAGGTTGCCAACCTTATCTAAGGATGAAAGTCTCGCAAGCTTTGATAGATATATCCGGCGCAAAACGAAGACCAATTGTTGGGAAAAGCTGAGTAATTCAATAGGAGTGCTTCGAATGGCTTTGACCGAGACTCGAACGGTCTAAACCTATACAATCAAACTTGTAGCATTGCGAGGGACAGTCAAGTGCGAAGCAGGGCACCGTCGAGCAAGTGCCTTTCTGCACGGCAGAGATATACCTCAGCGATCCTGGGATCATGAGCAGTCTCGTCACTGATGAGCGTGCGAAGATTCTGAAGAAACATGGGAGGCTTTGTACGTGCTGGGTAAGCCAGTGGTTTTGGAGACATGTATCCTGGATCTCGGGGTAGCCATTGAGCCTGGTATGACTTTTAGCTATGTCGCTGCCTTGGTCATGACCCGCTGTCAGATGATGTTTTTCCTCTCAAGATCAATTACTCCTTGCTCCTCAAAGTTAGCGCCTTCATCTGAATGTATCGCACTGGAGATGTTTGAATTGAATGTGATTGGCAACAGCGAAAATACTCCATGATATCAGAGGTCGCCAACTTCTCTGCTCCATCGCCAGTTGATGGATAGTAGCCAGATCCCTGATGCAACTCGGCTTTGTTTAGAAATCGTTGCATTGACTTTAAGCTTAACGCGCGCTCGTCTAGATAATGTCGCGTCTCACTAACTAGCCCAGTTGATTGGTGGCATTCAGTGCAGTAATTTTAAATGATCGGTGCAGTTTAGCTTTAGTCAGCAGGCGAGTCATCGATGCTGTCAATTGACAAGATTCAGAATGTGAATACGGAATTATAGATAATCCCAAGGCATTTCCCACGCGCGAATTCGATACCAGTTGGCGATGAGGCTACTGACACTGTAAGCTGACCATGCATGCCCTTAAAGATCCTCAGCCACGCAGGAATCACCCATAAAGGTGCTCACTGGCTAAAAATACGACTAAAAGTTAGTGGTGTGATGTAACGATGCATCCATGAGGCTACGCACGGGATCAACTGTTAAGCTCGGAAGTCGGTCAATCACCTTCGTTTCTCCCAATTCTAGAACGAGCAGGTTACCCTAACGGTGAGAGTCAATTGCAATACGAACTACAGACACAATACGAACCATGGGACTCAACACCACGCGCCAGTCTAAAAGAGCTTCATGGTCACGTTGAACTTGTGTGAAAAATACCCTATAGTATCACCTCGTGCGCGAGACTCCAAGCACTGATGGCTCCACCCTCGGCTTTAAATTACGGCAAGTTTTTGACTTTGTCAGTGTCTGCCGGACCCGACGGCGTCTCAGTCTCAAAGCCCAGCCTCCCCCACCTCGTCGTCCACGAATGACGTCCAGACCCGCTCGAGTTGCCACTTTTTTCAAGATTTGGTACAGTAGTCCCGTAATGGCTTGGCTCGGCACGGCATTTCTGTTGAGCTTTCTGGTCTGTGTCTCGTCTGGTTCCTTCTGGAAATGAGTTCATGACGGTGTTAGAAGAAGTGCATGGACAGACATTCCGTGTTTCTACAGCGCTGACACATTTAAGCGGTCAGTCTCACTCTGACTGGCAATGCGGTGAGACTGCCGGTTTGTTAGATCTGTTCATGAGAGATGCACAATGTCGTCACTGTCCTCCCTGTGCATGCACTACACGGCTGAGGCTGGGCTTAATTCACCGATCTACCAAATCACAGAGTCAGGAACCAATGACATACCGTCCTTGTGAATCATGGCTGTGACCATGACGTCGAAATGTCCGATCGAAGAATCCTCCTACTCTCAACGAAGAAGCATAATCCCAATTCAGCACTAGCGGGGCGGACGATGCACGGGTAGGGCCATGATCATCCCCCTGGCTCATCTAATAATAACCCACCCGCCCTGTGAATACGAGCTAAGCATAATTCTTAATGCCAAAAACCCATGCGATAATAACATGACGCACAGAGCAGTCGGATGTTTCGGCATCCAAGTCCACTGCACTGCTGGATTTCCTTTCCTTGCATTTGCTGATCTCGACAACCCCACAGAAACATCACGAGGCCAGAGTTTCTCCGGACAGGACGATGGATCATACTTCGTATAGGTGATGTTAGGGCGCAGCTACTGCACAGAACTTCGTATCCTATTCGAGAAGCCCAGAGGTCAGATCCCAATTCTCACTGAATATAAAGGCATATATTTACCCAGCTCCAAGTCACTTCAATCATCTCATCTCATCTCATCTCATCATTCACTCTCAATCTTCTACATCATCACAACTCACACATCAAACCTTCTCATACCACCCAACTCTAAACCTTCACCATGAAGTTCGCTGCTTTCACCGCCCTCGCCGCCGTCTTCGGCTCTGCTGCTGCTGCCAACAAGGCCAATGTCATCAACGACTGCACCAACACCATCTACGTCCAGTCCTTCCCCTACGGCGGCGGTGCTCCCGGTCCCTTGACCACTGTCAAGCCCGGCCAGCGATTCTCTGAGGATCTCCGTGCCGCCGGTTCAACCATCAAGATCGCCACCACCCGAACTCTCACCAAGCCTCTCTTCTTCGGCTACTCTTCCCAGTCTAACCCCAACTATGTTTACTGTACGTCTCCTCTTCTGCCTTGCCTAAATGACCCTCACTAACAATTTCTTCAGACGAGCTCAGCACTGAGTACGGCAACCCCTTCGCTGACAAGCACAACATCTTGAACCCTGGTGATGGTTGCAAGCAGTTCGACTGCAAGGCCAACGATGCCAAGTGCTACAGCACCCCCAGCATGAAGAAGGTCTACGGCTGCCCCAGCCCCGTCAACCTGTACGCCAAGGTCTGCGCCAAGTAAATTGGCAGCCTTGTCGTCAGCTTTGCTCCCAGTGGCATTTGATAAGACTAGAACGATGGATTTCGGCCTGGTTTCATGGATCAATTCACTGGGTTAATACTTCTTCGTTAGATACATTATTGAGCGGCTTCGTTAGATAGAGTACTTCCCCTTAATCGGAAGATCAATACATATTATCATCTCCAATCAGTCTTGGCTTTGCTTGTCCTTTCCATCGCTGTTCATTGCTACGTAGCCATATTGTACCAGTAATATTTACTTGACTGATTAGTAGTTAGTCATACATAGAATGGCAGCCGCATCTAACCGTTGTAGAATGACGGATGGCATGAGGGAAACTGATGACAACCTCAAGTCCTGTGACGCCGCATTACTTGCGCCTTCAAGTTCATTATACCATGAACATCTGGATAGTCTGACTAAGCTTACTTCTCTGAAAATCTCCAATCTATTGGCTATGGCAAAGTGACAATTTCGTTTGGTGCACTTAGGGCGCCCGATGTATATCTCGCGAGGTTCAGTTCGAGAAAATGTCCGATTAGAGGACGAAGGAGAAGGTCACGACTAGAAAATGAAAAGTTCTCCAATTGACAGAACGGCTTTAAGCTGTGATCTCTGGGATTGAGTATATGTCGAGCTAATGGTAAGAGGCCCCCGTTCCTAACCATACTGCATGCGACTTATGCCGTAGAACATTCATGAGATGCTTACTACATTTGGAAAATCTAAGTCTTTGTCTGTCGGGATTGGAAACTCTTGCAGATATATATAACGATGGGGATGTTTGTAAATTGAGCTGGGTAATGAGCAGTTGTTGAGCGTCCATATTTACCAGAAGTTCATTTACATATGGTCCGAGAGTGGAGACTGGCTGCCAGACCTACAGTTCAAGATAGAGAAAGCAAATCCCAGCTAGGTTATTGTCCAATCAGGGCTGTAGCTCCATATAACAAAGATCTCGATGCAATTGTGACATGAGCGGGATTGAGTTACACTCGGCCTCCTACAACGATTGATGTCATGATTATCAAGTCATGACAAGGACAAGGACCATGAGCAACATGTGAGGATATTGGCCTGGTTTGTGCGGCTTGGCAAAATATACGCTTTTATTGGCTAGCATGGCATTGTCATTCTCAGCGCCTGCAAGCATCAATTATGCACTACATGAAAGCTGTTGATACTCCCAGCCTTGTGATAAGAATAAAGCTGCAGATAAATTGATCTTGGCTCATTTACAGTTGCAAACAAGCTCATCATGACCATGCGCAGAATTGACAGCAGACGAGGCCTTCGCCAATTGTCTCATCAGTTAATTGGTATACGCTCAACGCAATGACAGAGCAAGATGAGACATTGGAGCTGAGTTCCGTAGCTGAAAGCTTATCGTAGCGCGCTCTAGGTATTTATACTCTTGCGGAAAATGGACTGGCCGATCTCGGGATCTTATCGCGCGACAAAGCAACCATATCAGTAGTCCATGTAAGCTGTTGACAGAGGAAACCGCCGGCAGATCCTCCATGTCTACCCCTCAATACCAAAAACCTACTTCCGTGCAGACGAAGCCGCATGTGGAAAGCTGCAACGGCGTTGTCAAGCATTGGGCCGTCATGGAAGTCAGCTAGTGCCTTCTGAGCTGTCAGTCGCCGGCAAGCTACCGTTTAATGGCATAGCGGCGGGTGATACTCCGGGAAGCGATGCATATTTATGTAACATTAATCTTCTAGAAAAGGTCCAGAACACAAGAACACCACGTTTCGTTATCTAGAAGCAAATAGAATGCCGTGCCACGGACACGCGCTGTTGGTTGAAACCAGAGATAGCAGACCAAAAAACCCCCCGCAACCGGCTGGGATTTACCGATGCCGAACAAGGTTGCGTCACCCGATACGGTCCGGGCACGGACACGAAAGTCCGGTATCTCTGAGCGAAATGCGGAGGTCGAGAGACAAGATGAGATGCGGGGTGCGATAACCTAGAACGCGATAGGAAATTGTAATACAAGTACCGCGGATGGCTTCAACCAGCTGATGCGTCGCTGCGACATTGCATCGATACAAGAGGGGAATGTGACCCGGGGTTGACGGCGTGGAACCGTTCAAGCGCGGAAGCAAACTCCATGGTCCACTTGATCTGCGCCCAATCCCGTCAATGGCATTTGTCGCTGGCACTAGAGAATTAGTCCTTATCACCGATCACATGACCGGTTGCTTAGCGGGATGCCCGTTTATCTTGCAATCATTCTATCGTTGTTTGGGCGAAAGTGGCGTCGACCATGGGAACAGAATGTGCGGCCGGGTCTAGATCAATGACACACGTAGCAAATATATAGATTGACATGTTCCCCTCCCCAGCAGTTGATCGGTAAACATCTATCCATCACTCCAAGGTACTCTGACCTACCAGCCAGCAACATGTTGACTCTCGGCACACTCATCTTCTTCGCCGTAGCGGCTGCCATCGCCCTCATCGTGAAGACACTATCTAAACCGCAAAAGGAAAACCTTATCTCAAGAGCCATCCCCGCTGCTGCACCCCTCACTCAGCCCCTCCCCTCAACATGGTACAAGTCAGACGACATCTACGAACTTGAGCGAAGAGCCATCTTCTCAAAGAAATGGATCCTGCTCACTCACAAGATGCGCTTCGACCAGACTGGCGCCTGGGTTCGATACGCTGAAGCTGGTTTCGACTTCTTCCTCATCCGAAATGCAGAGGGTACCATCAGGGGCTTTCATAACATCTGCCGTCACCGTGCTTTTCCCGTTGTCGTCAAGGATAATGGCCAGAACAACGTCTTATCCTGCAAGTATCACGGTTGGTCTTATGGTATGAACGGTCAGCTTGCCAAGGCTCCTCTGTATCAGGATCTCCCTGGTTTTGATCGCTCCAAGAACGGTCTCTTCCCTCTTCACACTCACGTCGACGCCAAGGGCTTTATCTGGATCAACATGGACGCCAAGGCCGTGCCCGAGAACCCATGGAGCGAGGAGCTCAGCCAGACAGCGAACCACGGATCTTTCAACTTTGACGACTACAAGTTTGATCACGTCAAGCAAGACACCAGCAGCTTCAACTGGAAGACATTGGCCGACAAGTCATGCACTGGTAGCAACATCGATAACTTTGAGAAGGCCGCTGAGAAAAAATCTGTTGTCAACGACTTCTTCTTCCCCAACGCCTCCATGACCCTGTCGTAAGTTCCTCACCAACTGAATTGTAACGAGCAATGACTAACTGTCTCAGTCCTCACTTCTTCTTCCTCTTGCGATGTGTCCCTACATCAGCCACAAAGTCCCAACTACAATATGAAGTCTACCGCCACAAGAACGCCAGCGAGTCCGACTTTAAGAAGGTCGAAGAGATTCTCCAGCAAACAGCAAGCGAGCAAGAAGCCCCCGCCGAGAAGAACCTCCGCGCCGGCGTCCTCGTTGACCAAACCCCTCTTGAGTTCCAGAACCAAGTGCATCAACTAGTCGAGCACCATCGCAAGCTCGAGGGTGTTGCTGGTCGTGAGATTCGACCCGCTCAGCAGATTCTCGACAAGTCTGCTACCAAGACTGAGCAAGACGAGAGTCTTTACTCTTCCTGCTCTGGTCTCTCATGTGGTAAAATAGCCAAGGACCTTGCTTGGTAATCGTGGAGTTTGTAAAAATAGAATCGGCGCATAGATGGAGTGGTTTTTGCATATAAGGTTACAGACGATATAGAGAGAAGATCTATATGGGTAGCGTCTCGCAATTTTTAAGGTTTATTAGCATAGTGATGAGTAATGCAAAGCTTTAGGGCTGCTGAAAGTTTATAAAAGTATTATATTGAGTAAGATACTTAGAGCCCTTCCTTCATGGCAAAAGCGCCGCCATATAGTTAAATGGATAATATAAGCGAGATATAATATAACAAAGATGAGCTGAGGAACGGGGCTTTAAGAGGATGAAACTACCAGAGCCCTTACTTCAATGCTTTCTCGTGGTTTAGCTGATGGTGCAATTTTCTTTTTCTGAAAGGACGTATGCGGGCAGCCTGCGAGATGGGATTAGCGCAACTTAAGCATTCGAAGCCCTTTTGTTCTTACATATAGCTGCAACATCCTCTTTGGAATCAAACATCTTGATCAGTAGGACCTCATCTGGTGTTTGCTTGTTTAAATAATACCACCGATATCGGTCACACTCAAGAGGGTAGAGTGACTCTCCAATGTGGTGCTTCCGTACGTGATCGACCTTGATCAGTTTCTCTGGTGGCACTGTGCTACCGTCGCAAACGGCGAGAGGCCAGTCCTCGACTGGATGGAATATAGGACGCCAAATACTGAAGATATGCGTCAGCTTTACAGCTGAGGCCATGGGAATAAATGAGCGCACTTAATAATGCGGATCCTTTTGGTTTGGAGAAAGGAAATGTCGTTTCCAAGAATCGCTTTGGCTCGCTTCATTGCGGCAAAAGGACTTTGGTCTGCTTGACTCAGTTCCACTCGCGATGAGAAGATCCGAAGATCAAAGGTCTCTTATACTCACCTACGTGAACGTCTTGAACAGGCTTCAAGCATAGCATCGGATCGTTGAGATTGACAATGGTGCCAGGCTTGGGGTCCGGCAAGCCGCTGGACCGAAGCTGAAAGCCGAGGTTATTCTCAGTATGGCAATGCAGGCTGATAATGATTGCATACCGTCCAGTCAAAAAAGTGTACATCGATGTCTGGTTCAATGCTCTTGAGAAGAGCCTCGATCGACTGAAGATAGTCCTTCTTGATCGTGACCTCGTCAAAATAGCTCGTCTTCAGCGTGTTTGGCACCACCTGGAAGCCATGTTGATCAAGGTTAAAGTCTGTTCTCAGACCACGCAAATCATGTACTGTCTCAGGCTGTCCAGGTCTGAGCTGAAAGTTGCATTTCGCCATCCCTGGCGGCGCTTGGGATAGAACCTCATAAGGCTTCTCATGTTTGAAGACTTCTGAATCTTGGAAGTAGTTTAGTCTGACAATTTCGTCTTCAGCTGCCGTGACATGTAAAGGATCCATGGCGGGAAACGGTCAGGCAACAAGACACGAGCCCTAGTGTGCAGTTAAGACTAGCTGAGTTGTGTAGGAAACAGGAAGGGAAAATAGGTTGGACTGGGGCTAGGAAGGGTCTTATATGTTGCTTTTCCTAAGCAACTGGTGGAAAGATCAGACCAGATGGCGAGTGCATGCTCTGTTCATGTAGTTCTTTCATCACATAATTTCTTGCAATTTAGAGGAATCTCATCATTTTTGTAGCACCATGTCCAATTTTGGATCTATGTAGAAATAAAAGTCGCCATGCATCTACACGGATCACATCCACATTTAGCACATCTTCCGTCAGAAGGTTGGGGATCCCCAACAACCAAATGATCATCAGCGCTTTCAGCATCGGACACGATTTCTTCACTGGAGAAGAAGCTCTTCCATGGTTGGCGCCTTCCATCGTTGTTGTCAGGCTGGTCTGATCCAGCACTATCTTTAATGGGAGGCATTTTGACCTGGCATATTGTGTAAGTAGTAGTCCTTTATTGAATATCTACTGCGAGGAAACGAACTGCTTTCTGGAGACCTGTGTCTGATCTTGGAAATAACAATGCAGGATTGCTAAAGTTGGACTGAGATATTAGACAATGAGAAGATATCGGCCTTGAAATACGTAGAAGAGTCAAGACCCCGTAGCCGCGAGCCTGTTTCACGGAAATGAGGGGTAACTCACAGAGGTCGCATATAGTGCATTCTCACTCGCGGCTGTGACGTAAAGTTGAGAGACAACGTGAATAATTTTAAAGTGAGGCTGAATAGCGACCGAATCAGGATCTCCCCTTTGCGAATGGCTTAGCCGCTGGTACAAGAAACGTGTGTGATTGAAACACAACGTTGCTCTTATGCATAAATCGCTCATCTATGCTTACTTGTCGTGGTCATGCGGCCGATAATCACTGGTCGCGGGCGAACGGCGTAGACTGTGCAGGTGACAAGCCACCCAAGCCAAGCCATGCAATATTCAGCCGCACCTCGACTCCAGTCACTAAACTAGGTACGTACACTAGATATCGTCTGACAGCTTGAGGATCGCCGTCTGCGCCTGGCTGGAATCAGCCATGTCGAAGACTGCAGGACGCGGTCATGGTTGCCAGGGTATTGTAGGCTGGTACTTGTGAAATACCTTTGGCCTTGATGCTTGATTCCAGTCAAAGAGGGCATATGCCGAATTTCGGCGTTTTGAGGGCTTGATATCATGCATACGTGGAGAATTGGTTTCATCGTTAAATATGTATTAGTCAAGACGGAAAGAGGTAAAGTACAGTTGGTATTTTGATACCCTACGTCGCCTAGAATCTTTATGGTAAAGTTTATACGCAACTTTGATTACACCAGGAAGAGGTCCCTAGCCCTACAGACCAGAAAGCGTTGGTCCCAGTTGAGCAAACTATTGGCAAGTCTTTGCGCCTCTGTTTCCTAGAGCTCCGTGCTATCTTCATCAATCTCTACTTCTACCTCTTTCTGACGTTTGAATGCTTCGCCATATCCACCAAGGGACCCCTCGTGTTTCCACCATAAGGTATCGAGGGGGCCATCTTTGTCGCCTGCACTGCTAAATCTCACAATGTAGAATTCTTCCCCGTATCCATCGTAGCGGGCAAGTCTAGCAGCTTCATCGTGTCCCAGAAACCAGAAGAAGCTGTCATCCTGGTATGAATCCAGTTTGAATGTGTCGTCTTTCCTCCCCATGAATGACACATAGAGTGCGTCGTCCTCTACCTCCAGGATGTCGATAAAGAAGTTCTTTGCTGCATTGTAATACTTTCCGGTGTACGCATCAAGGGGTTTGAGAGGCTTGGATCGCGTACGCCCTTTAATCAATTGTTTGTGAATACCATCCATCCTTGTGCTTCCTAAAGTTGCGGAAATTCTAGCCAGCTTCACATAGTCGTGCGCATTGTCCAAGTTGTCAAACAATGCTTCTATCAGCAGATCGCTAATGTACCTTGAGCCGGCATTTAGGGTCATAGAGTTTGTCAAGACAACTACTGCCTGGTTCGTCTCGGGGAACAGAGTTGCATGGGTCTGATACCCTGGGATGTCGCCACTGTGCCAGATGGCAAGGCGAGACCCAGTACCGATTCCAATCAAGGGGCTTAGTTCCAGATTGCCACGCGTGGGAGCAAGAACAGACGGCAACTGGGCTCTTAGCCAACCATACCCATAAGAGTGTTCTCGAACTAGAGGCATCGGTAGAATGTTCCACCCTGTCCACATAGCTGCAAGTCCAGGTAGCGAGGGCTTTTGGCGCTGATGTGAGGTGACAGCAGTCTCTCTGATCTCCAACTGTTCCGCTGCGGACCCCATCAAGGCGTCATAGAAATTGAGGAGATCGTCAACACAGCTTCGAACTCCGCCAGCAGGGCCCATCAAAACATTCTTCCCCTTCAGAGCTGGAGGGATCTGAACGACTGACGCATTTTTGAGGGCGGCGTAGGGCTTGGCCTCATTCTCCATGTCCTCTGCATCGGTGTAATATGTTCGTTTCATACCCAGCGGCTCGAGAAGTCTTTCGCGGAGGAAGGATGAGTATGATGAGCCCGAGACCTTCTCGATGACATGGCCGAGTACTTCGTAGGCAAAGTTGTTGTATATAAAAGAACTGCGGAATGAACCACCTTGAGGCACGTAGTTCAAAATGCCGACGGCATCGTCATGTTCCAGAAGAGGTACATTGTTTGACCCTAACCAAAGGGAGTCGAAGGCAGATAAGCCACTGTGATGAGACAAAAGGTCGGCGATGGTAGCGTGGCAGCTCAGGTCATGAGAGTCTCTCTGGAAGTCGGGTAGGATTTTACACAGAGGATCGTCCCAGCTCAGGCTACCGTCCTCAACCAGATGAGCGAGCAAAGTAGAAGTAAAGGCTTTTGACAAGGAACCAAGGACGAAGGTGCTTTCGCTGTCGCAGGGGATCTGGCTCTCGACATTACAAAACCCATACGAAGCCTGGTGGATGATTTGGCCGTTGTCAATGACACCTACCGAGACCCCAGCAATACCAGACAAGCGAGTTATCTCGGTTATGGTGGAAGAAAGGCTCGCGAAGAGCGCATTAGAGGGCTTCATGGTGGATCGCAATGTTGATGAAAGATCCATTAACCACGCAATAGCGAAATGGTCGGGTAGGTCAGCTCTCTGCTCCAAGTGCGGGGAAGGGTCTTTGCGAATGGGTCCGTATCTCGAGTAAGCAATCTAGTAATGTAGCAATCGAGTTACGACTACTTTTTCTTGGGCAAAAGATTGTGTGAAACCCCGCGTCTTGGCTCTGAGGAGGAGCGTTACACAAGAATATCACGCGTGCAGCCATGTTCTAGTAAGCAACACATCATTGACTGAATAAATGGACACGTGTACGTACTCCAGGCGGAAAGGGAGGCTGAAAATCCCACGCCAAGGTCGCACAATACCACATATCACATCATACATGCATGTCGGTCACCTGGCCGTTCAATTGATCGGCCAGTGATTGAATTAGTTACGGAAAAACTCTGCAAGGGTTACAGTTGCGGCTGATAACAGTACCTAGCAGTTTCCAATTTTCCTCCGAGCCTGAAACACCCGGAAGTACACAGAACCAATCATCATCCGCCCATGCGTCCATGTTGTCTGGCCTCAAAATAGTTCTCTATTGCCAAGCCTCCAAGATCAAATCAATGGCGCTTTGATTCGAAGTGGCTGGCTGAGCAACGGTTACAACCAAGAGGCTGGACTATGACTGTAAAAACAATAGCTATCTATCTTATCCATGGTTTCTAGCCTGAATCGTCTTGATACGCAATGTTTTAGACCTTTTTGGTGTCTCTCTACCGTGCGTCAACATGACTTCGACTTTCGACTTCAACAAGGAATGGGAACTATCTATGGAGCGGCAGCGGAAACGCTTGGGAAAAAAGTCTAAACGCATCCAATCCGTGCCGTACGACAAGTTCAAAAAGAGCCTCACAGAGTCTCGTGACAAGCACAATAGAGCACCAACAACAGTCGTACTCCAGAAGCTGCAACCACTGTTTGACCAACTTCACAATTTTGTCAATGCCATCACATCCATAGTGCAGTCATCCCCTGAACTAACAGGTTTCATTTGGGGCGCGATACAGGCTGTTCTCACTGTACGTAAAGATTCCAGGCCTGGGTCAATATCTTCAGTTTATAAATAAACATAATGGCAGGTGGCGAATCGGTTTACAAGCCTTCTGTCACTCCTTACAGAAATGTTTCACGACCTCACATCGCTAGTTGTTCACTTGAATCGATATATTGCCCTGTTTCCGAAATCAGAGGAACTTCAACGATGTTCGCGGCAGCTAATCGACGATTATGTTGGCTTCTCAATTAGTGCTTTCCTTTTCTTCAAAAGATGGCCAATTTGTTCGTCTCTCTTATGACTCCTAGAGTGTTGACATATGTTAATGTTCAAACCGCAGACAGCTTACTCAGGCTCTTCTGGTCAACAATTGATAAGAAGTTTGAATCAGCAAAGTCAAGCATAACGAAACATTATACTGAATTTGAACGAAATTGCAAGTATTCTGTCGATTCGACGTTGGTAAACAATACTCAGACTATGATACAAATGTTACCAGCCGTCACCATGTTACCATCAGCATCGGAAAAGCTATTTGAGGTTCCGTTTCTAAGAAACCCGCACTTCACAGAGCGAGATACCGAGGTGGAGCTAGTGCGAACATCTTTCACCAAGCCAAAGCTACTCCAAGACACGCATTCCACTATTTGTTTATTACAAGGCCTAGGCGGTGTCGGAAAAACCACTATAGCTTTGGAATATGCATTTAAGTACAGAGCGGAATACGATTTTGTGTTTTGGATCCCAGCGCAAACAGAGCTCGACGTCCTCAACACAGCAACGACACTGGCCCGAAAACTTCAAATTGGTGTGCAGTACTTGGAGACTCAGCAGCAGCCTCGATCAAGAGCCGACGTTTTTCTCTCTTGGCTTCAGACACTAGGTACAAACCGCGACGCATCTATCACGACGCTGGCTGACATTTATCTTGGGCAGAGAAGCCTTGGCTTCTCATCTTCGACAATATAGAAGAACTATCGACTGTAATGCCAATCTGGCCAAGAAATGGCCAGGGCCACATCTTACTAACTTCCCAAAACTCCAACCTCGCTCGCTTCTGTTCGTCAAACATCGCGGTCTCTCCACTAGACAGCTCTGCTGGATCCCGTCTGTTTCTCGCATATCGCACAGTAGCTCAAAATTCTCTTTCCCCACCTACTCCAAATTCAAAGCTGTCAGGCAACACTGGTCACCATGAGAAAGCGGAACTAATAGCTACTGAACTCAGTGGTAATCCGCTGGCAATTACCGCTGTGGCCGGACTCCTCTCAAGTATGTCTCTCGAGGAGATTTTGAACACCCTCAAGCGTTATAGCTCGTTTTCGAAAATTCTCCCACCAGGTGCAAGCCCTACCCTAGTTCAGTATGACAGTCCATTTGGTGCGACCTGGGATAAGGCGCAAAACAAATTAGATCCAAGTTCACGTCTACTCCTCAAAACACTGGCTATGCTTAGCCCTACTGGGTTAACAGAGGAGATTGTCCTGTCTGGAGATCAGAATACTAATCTCTCTCTCTTCGGTCTTGAGTCTGTGGCCCAGTAAGGAAAATTTAATATCGTGCTCTATGGCCTAAATTCTAACAAGCTTCTAGATATCATTCTGTAGTTTCGGACATGCGCAGCCATCATCTTGTTCAGCGTCAAGGCTCCGGCGGGACTGCCTATCTTCTGCTACACGCTTTGTTACAGAAACACTTTCTTACACACTTAGAGAAGAACCCAGAAGAGCTCCTAGACGTATTCAAAAGAGCCTATAGGCTAATATCCAACATGTTTCCAAAGCAATCGCCGTTACAAACACCACAGAATGACTTATGGGATAAGAGAGAGCTCTATACTCCTCATATAAAAAGTCTATGTGTTGTCTTCAACAATAATCGGAGGTCTTTACTCCCGGTCGGAATCGCCTTTGCTGAGTTGTTAGGCGACTCCACAAGTTACTTTTGGGAGAGGAGCTTTTACAAAGAGGGTTACGAGACCAGCGATGCCGCAGAAGCACTCTGTGATACCTTAGGGAATGATTATGCTTCTGAAAAGGCCAACATCTATGCTATCTCAGGCGCAATTCGTCAGGGACATGGCATCTCTCAGCGTCGAAGGTGTATAGAAACGTGGGGCAAGGCCCTGAAATTTCGTCATGTGCATTTGCAGGCAAAGATACCATATATGACCACGGATGAGGATATCGTCTGTTGGGGAAATGCATGGAACGACCTCGGTTGCATCTATGTTGATCTCGGATCCTATGCTGAGGCGTTCGACTTTTTCATGCTAGCATGGGAAATACGCAAAGCTTCCCCACTGTGCCAACAGCGTTACAACCACTTTCCAGAATCGCCAATGAATGTCGCTATAGCTCTTGCAGGAATGGGCAGGCACCAGGAAGCCATTGATCTGATGTCTGAAACGACTCGAAATACTGATAAGGCATTCACGGATCATAACTGTGCTGTTGTTCAAACAGCTCACTTTGCCCTGGTATCGATTCTAGTCTCTGCTGGAAGATATGACGATGCATTCTCTGAAGCCAGAGCTGTGCATGAAAGAAGGAATAACATTTTCGGTTTAGCTAGTAGGCAAACATCCGATGCAGCCTATATGCAGGCGGTTGTGGAAGAGAAGAGAGGGAACTTAGACGAGGCCAGGCAAGTGAGAACTCACAGGAACTTTGTCTACTATACTAACGCTCACGCTTGCCAGATCTCTACTCGAACTCAGAATAAAGGGGCCGAATGACTGGACCGATGAAGCCGTAGCACGAGCTAACTATAGACTAGGGATCATCTTCAAGCAACTTGGCCGAGAAATTGATGCTTCAAAATATTTCATGGAGGCAGAGAAAACACTGGCAGCAATGGAGAGTCAATATGGTATAGGGCAGACAAAGTTAGACAACTGGAACAGCGATGAGGCCTTTGATATGCTGGTATCAATGACGGCTGGTAGGTCCACCTTGGGTCAAACAATTAGGGTCGAAGATGTAGCAACTTCACCGCTGAGAAGACTATGTAGAAGGCTGCTCGAGGAGTTTCGGAAGGAGGGTGACAAGTCACCTTCTAATCTCTGCAGTCTGTTCAACGTCGAATATGATAACGATTGGCAGCTATGGAATAACGGTGTTAGGTAGAACTGCTGGTTTAATATTAATACCTTGCGCCATAGGACTCCAATTTCTGATGGTTATCTAGGTATTACTGTCCAATACAAATCCTTTGCAAGCCCAGCACGCAACAACAAGATCCTTCTTCTCCGTTTGTACCTCTCCCGAAAGCTCAAGCTTATCATCTCTCTCAACAGAAACAACTGCCCCGTACTCATCAATCCACTCAGTCACCTTGGCCGAGTTCTCCTGCACTGTCAACAAAAGCTTCTTCTTCCAATCATCTGAGTCGCGATATCCACGTTTCTGCATAAGAGCCTGCATCTTGTCCTCTTCCGCCTTGGTCAAGGCGCGCTCAATGGGAATCATGTGGTAAAACTTGCATGACCGGCCAGATTTCTCCATCACGATGCTTCCCTGGATAGTACCCCTCTTTTGGCCCCTGATAACAATGAGTGGTGTTGGACCGAGACCAGCGGCGAAACTGAAAGGGATATTCATCTTTTCTCCAGAGTAGAGAGTCAAATCATCATCGTATCTGATGAAAGCGTCGTTTCCTGTAGTCTCACCAAGGCGACAAACTTCACTGGGCAGAAGACGGCAGATATGCAACTGCCATGGGTTACCGGCTTGAGTATTGCGACTAGAGATGTGATAAGTTGGCGTGGCTGGACTGGTTTCTGTTTCGTATACATAGCGGCCCTGAATACTGAAAGACTGTCTGGTGGGAGAAATGGATGTCTGGGAGAAGAGAGGCGCCTCTAGTCGGAGCGATAATGCATTGCGAGGAGCTTCTCCGGAAGAACTCGATTCGACAAGACTGGTTTGACTCATTTTGGAAGAGATTGTTTTATGCAAAAATTGATTTAAATGGCGAAAGAGGCAGATGAGTAATTGACTTGACTTTGATAAACAGATTTGATGTTTTATATCAATAATACGCCCGTAATACGAAAACGTTTGAGAGCTACTGTAGCCAGGCGTCGGAGATATCTTGACCATGCTGACTCGAGCCACACAGAACAAACAGCTATCCGCTTTGGGCAGGACGATTGGTTCAGCTCGAGAAATGCCTCAAGCTGACAGTAATCGCACATGTTTCAAACCCAACATGCGCCATTAAAGAAAAATATTCAATTGGCCAGCGCGGATGCGACGGCAATAAACTGATCCTTCGTGACCTCATATCTGCAGAAACATCACCGTCTCTACTCCAGACCATTGTTTGCCAAGACATCGCTTGCTTTCTCGGTACCGAAGCCAAGCGGTAAGATGCGAAAAAGAATACGTTATCAGATCATTAGGGATGGACGTCTTGGAGACCAAGAATCAGATGGTGTGTGTATGGGTTAAAAGCTTGAAAGCCTTTGTGAGAGAAGAGAAACGTACATGTATGCCTATAGACGATACTTGGCGTTACGATCAAAGAGCAACGTATGCCTCTGGAATTGAAATAGGCTCCTTCTGGAAGACCTTTGGAGGTGCCTCTACCAATGTTTTAGCCTCATCTGGCCATTAGCTAACTCTATGAGCATCTGCAAGCTCTCTCAGAGCTGCTAAGTCTTTATGAGAAGCTTGGGCAAAGCGATGTCCGCGAGCCCCTCTCCCGAAAGCCAATATCGATATGGATTTCTCTGACTCTGGAAATGATCTGGAGTTCCTCACATCGACAAAAGCTCTTCCTCCCTCGGGGTCAATTGACTCATTCAGAGCCGACATAGAATACTCATGTCAATCTGATGGCATTATCGAGATCACTGGAATACGGTGAAGCTTTCGGGACCAGACCGTCATCGGCTCAACCGAAGTACCCACAAAGAATTAAAGGGTCCTGATATCCCCCGAAGACTGCCCTTGATTCAAGTTCGTCTTCACTGAGGTAACTACTAGACGCGTTTTCTAAAGGTAGACTTGGTGGGGAGAAAACGCGCTATTATGAGAAGCTCATGTTGCAGTAGGAGGGAGAAAGAGTAATGGCGCGGTTCTTGTGAGCCGCCAACCAATCAATCAATCGCGGTCAACAAACCAGAGTTGCATTTCGAATATCAAAATATGCATTGATTTGGAAGCCGTGAGATACCCCTCAAGAGTGTTTGTTTTCAGTTTGAGAAGCTGCATGCTGCCAGTATTGTTGAAGATATTAAATAGTTGAGGGTCGACGGTGCTGGCTTTAAAAAGCGGACAGGGAGTCGCGGGCCGGCAAATATTCTGCAGCAACATGAACTTGAGTAGAAGCTGAGAGTACGTAGGCACCCTTAAGTTACCAGGTGGCCATCTCGAGTACGGCGAGAGAATCGGGCTCGGTGCCATGTTCGTTGATGAACTGGTCAATAAGGCGCCTCTCATCAACAACACTATGGACTGAGTTGAATGTGGAAGCTGCGCATTGATGATGTTATTTTAGGTGCAAGATCTCATCGTCTAGCTTCGCAGAGCTCGACGGTGAGGAGCCTCGAGAACTGATTTGACGCTGACTGGCGAATGACTTGCAGGCTCCAAAGGTGGCGAAAGCGAAAGATACTCATGATATCAATGAATTAATCGATCCCTGATGCTCGTGCTTTATGAATCTTTTTCTGCGCAACTGCTTCGCGAGTAATCTGGTGTCAGGCGGTATTCCATTCCCGTTAACAGGCCTGCTGAAGCGGTCGAGCACGACACAATCGTCTCACGGCCCCAAATCAAAGCGGCGTAGGTTCAAACAACAAGCTTCCTGCCCACCGTCCTCATTATTTCACCGGTGACACCAGTAGATTCATCCCAACCTTTGAAGCCAACCCCGAATCAGCCTCATTCTACGAGAAAGGCCATTGTATTATAAAATGACGCAGAATGTTCATAGGCCCATGCTACCCAAGTCAATAACACATACCCCTTATTTAAGTAGTAACAATACAGTATTCGCTGATATTAGATCTTTACCAGCACCGAGTCAACCAGCCAACGGGAACTGTTCCAGGAGGGCCGACAGCCCGACACTACTGAGCTTTATTGAAACATGCGATGCTGTTACACTTGCAACGTCTATAAAGCAATTACTTACCGATAATTCCAGAAGTCCGCAGACTAAATCGAGACTAGTAAAGTTTATAGGTTGAGAATGAGTCGACTCCGCATTGAAGCTGGCGTGGACTCTGCGGATTACACGGGGTCACGGACTGGAAGGGCCATGCGGAATATGCAGGTCTACGGAATTAAGCAGATGGCCCCGAGACTCTAACCATGTTTGGCCACCTCTTCAGCTTGAGCCTCATCTTTGTACTAGAAGCGTAGATATTGAGTATGAAACCGAAAAGATATATAAATACGAGTTTCGCTTTGCACTTAAGAGACCAGTCTCAATCAATTCAGACATTCACTTACACTTTATTATACTCTACTGCTTACACTTACACCAAATTCGTCAACTCATCTACAATCATGGCCGCCGAATTCACTTTCAAGGATGAAGACATGGCTGCCGTCAAGGGCAAGTCCGTCATCGTCACTGGTATGCAACATCGTCTTCTATTATGCATCTTCGTTATCCTCTAACACAAACCTCTAGGATGTTCATCAGGCATTGGTCTCGCTACTGTCAAACTCCTCCTCGACCTTGGGGCTTCTGTAGTCGGCGGCGATATTCAGCCTCCTCTTGAAGATGACCTCAAGGGGGACTTTACCTTTCTCAAGACCGACATCAGCGTCTGGAAGGATCTGGTCGACCTGTTCAAGACGACGTACGACAAGTACGGCAGTATCGACCATGTTCTTGCCAACGCTGGCATCGGCCCCACCGCTGACTACTTCTCCGACGCTGTCGATGAGAACGGCGATCTCCTTGAGCCTTCCACCAGAACCTACGACATCACCTTCAAGGGAAATGTCAACACGGGCACTCTCGCCATCCACTACATGAAGAAGCAGCCAGAGTTCGGCACCATCACCTTCACAGCCTCGACCAGCGCCCTGCAGCGTGAGAGAGCAATTGACTATTCCGCTTCCAAGCATGGAATCGTTGGCTTTGGGCGAGCCATCAACGCGGCCTTCAAGGCAAACAAGCTTGGCATCCGAGTCAACACGATTGCGCCCTCCTGGACCGAGACCCCTATCCTCAAACCTGTCAGACCTCTTGCAGACAAGCTCGGAATTGTGGTGCAGCCTGCAGAGGCTGTAGCGAAGTGCGTGGCGTATTTCATGGCTGATCCGTCTCAGGATGGCAACCTTGCTGTGGTGCAACGCAGCAGGTACTTTGAACTGGACGATGCGGTCCTCCTCAAGGCGTGGAATGATATGAACCAGGAGGCGTATAGTGATGAGGAGATCCTCGATCGCATTTCGCAGGAGATGTTGATTCAGAAGAAGTAATATAGGGACTGGCAAAGATTGGATCCCTCGCCATCTTACCTAACGAGGGATATTTATCGGTTCAGAATTAATCTACCCCAATATCGAGTTACCTTCTATTCCTCTGTGCTTTGTTGGCCTCTGCCTATTTCGGGATAGACAAGCATCAAACTCTATGGTTACTCGCCCCAACAACAGTAAAGTTGAACTTATTAGGAACAAGATGAATCGTGAATATATGATTGACAGAGGCCGCGACGATACATAAAAACCTGGTTTCAGGACTTCACCCTCACAGGAATGCCTTGTGCCGTTCATCTGGAAGGGTTGGCTATCAAGACAAGCAGATAGTCTGATGTGCACCGATTCGGCTTTTACACGAGCCCCGGTTGCTATCACAGGAGGAACTGTCGAAGGGGATTCAAAGTGGTATATTAAAATCTCAACCCTCAGCTACAACGCCAAACCGCCCTGGGCATATACCAAGCTAACTATTGCTTCGTTTAAACCGCGAGAAGAACCCTTTCTTCTTCTTCTCCTTCTCGTCCTTCTCATCCTCATGTCTCTCCATCTCCTTTTCGGTATCAAGCTGATTGGTATTCTGGTTCATGACATCCTGTGCCAGGTTGACTGTATCCGATCGTCCCGGATGCATCGGCTGTTGTGAACCTGGCTCTGCTCCAGGTTCTCCTCCTTGCTCAATCTGGGGCTGCTGCTGATCTTCTGGCTTCTCCTCGCCGTCGAAGAGATCCTTGATCTTGCCGGGTCCAAAGACTCTCTCGTAGACAGCCAGGGTAGTGCCGAACTCTTTATTCACGCCAACTTTAATGGCGTCGAGGAGCTGGAGGACGTACGTCTGGCAATTGTTGGTTATGAGGTTGTAGGTGGGCTGTCTCTCCCTGATGCTTTGGATCACTGATTCGCCTATTTTCTTAATATCAGCATGTCATCCCCCCAGGAGCTGGATGGATATACTCACCAGCTCGCCTTAACGCATCATCATTGAAGCGCGTCTCTCCAACCGGGAATGTCCGCCACTCGTCTCGTTCAACTTTTGCATTCGTGTAGATCACATCAAAGTTCTCGTCCTGTTCTGCATGAGCACCCATCTCATCAGACGCGACTGATGATCAAACTCACCATCCATAGCTGATGAGCATAGTCACCAACGAGAACAGCCCAATGCTGCGTCGGATCAGGATACTTGTTGATCTTCTCCGTGATCATCTTCCCCAGTCCCGTCTCCTCCGCAAACCACTTTCCGGCAAATCCGCCGACAGGATGCCATCCGACCTCGACAGGCCGACGTGGTCCATCGACAACGGGCTCAGTTACAGGGACGACATTGGGCTGACTGCCGAGACCCACTGCATGCTTCAATGCTATTTCGCCTTTATTCAAGTTCTTTTTCCTATAAGAGAAAACGTCAGTGATTGAACTAGGGTCTAGCGGGAAGGATCGCAAAGCAGATCGAGGTGCTGCTGACGAGTAAATGACGCATACAGAAAGTCTCCCACTATGTCCCTCTTGCGCTCTTTCTCCTTCTCCTTCTCTTCGTCCGAGCCGCCCATAACTCCGGAATTGGTTTAGTCACTTGCAAGCGAGCGTGAAGAATTGCCAAGAGATCTGGGCTCTCAAGAGTTTTAGAGAGAATCTAGATAAGTAGAAATTGTGAGGCCTCGCGCGTCAGCAAAACCTGATTCACGTGAGGCTGTGCATTCACTTGGCGGTTCTCCAATGGCAGCAAATTTTCGATGCAGCCAATCACAGATGCAGAAGTGAATCAATAGCTCAGTAATTTTAGACCTTGGCTGCTGGTCACACAGCGTTGATAGGCCAGTACGAAAATGGGCCGCGCTAAAGCTGTGAACTCATGTCTCTGAAGAATCAACTCTGTTATAAAAGTTTTTATTTACAAGCTGTAGATAACTCATCACAGATTATAGCAGATGTGATTAAATACTTATTTTGAAATTTAGAGAATTGTAGATTATTAGCGTCGTTGAGACTTAGCGCAGTCTCTCAAGAAATTCTCGACGGCGTCCCAGTCGTCCGACTTAAGCTCACGAAGATTGAAGCACTGAGATGTTGCAACTGACTGAAGATCCCTGAACTCTTTCTCGTCGTTTCCGGCAACCCTTTGGCGACTCGAATACATTGGTCACGTAATCCTGGTAAATCCACAAGATAATCGGTGTCGTCCATGAGAAGGAACCTCACTAGAGATGTGTCGACCAGCCGCCTACGAATGCAGTCCAAAAGACTACCAGGTGTAGCAATGATCACATTTGCCTCAACCTTTGCGGTTGGTTTGCTTGACGCAGTGATAGTCTCCACAACAAGACCCTCGCATAATCTGCCCATCTCTTTGATTGACTTCTCCGTCTGCTGTACCAGCAACCGGGTCGGCACTATTACCAATACCTGGGGCTCAGTGGTTGAAAAATGGAAAATGCATGATAGGAGAGCCATTGCCAGTGCTGTGGTTCTGCGAGTTCCTGGGGGGTAATTAGCGATTATATTGCGGGGAGGAAGCAGCATAAAGGTAGAAAGTACTGCTTCTTGCAAACTGGTGGGCTTTTGGTAATTGAGATACCGGATACCTTGTAGCACAGGCTCTTGTCTTCCAGGACAGGCCGTCAGAAGGCGTAAAAACGGGGACACGGGGAGTGTAACTTACAGAATGAGCAAATTGAAGGGCATTCTTGAATATAGCTTGTCTTGAGCCTCTGACTGAATTGCCTGGTTTTCCGCGATGTGGCGGTCTTGCAAGGCCGTTCCTGTAAAGGCTGGCGCGCCTTTGATGTGTAGTGGTCGAAAGTCGCCTTCAGAGAGTCTTGAATAATTGATTCAGGACCTTCGAGTTGAGTCTCTTGACTGGGTGTCATGATCGGCTGCCTACAATAATTAAATAGCCAAAGTTTAACCATAGCATCAAGTTCCAAGACTTACTCTGTCTCATTGGTTGTGCTCAATGCGATACCCTGGATCTCATCCAATATGTCATGATGTTCGTCCTGGACATATTCCTCTGAAGTGCTGGAGGTCGCAACACCGGACGTATCTGGGTACCCATCGTATTGCGACTTGGGCTTCTCAATTGCTAATTCGTAGAGACGCTTGATATTCTCAACCACGATCTCCAAGTTGTACTGGTCTTTATCGGAGTTGCCGAACTTGCAGAGCCATCTGTGGCTGGCGTCTAGTTCGATAATCTTCGCAATATCGCCAGGTAACAAATGACTTACGGAGTTGCGTGAGACCATCTGAAATACGAACATGCAAGCATATACTAGGAGATCGGGTTCGGGTAACCCACGATATCGGATGACCCCCAAAAGGAGACAGTGGCATATTCAAACACATGATGCTTCCATGATTCGAGCTCGGAAATGGCGCTGCCAGTCTGCAGTGACACAACTAGATCACCTCGGGTCTCATGCCCCAGTTTTATGGCAATGGCTGCGCCTACTTCACCAAATTTCTGAGTGACGAGCTCATGCAGTGTTGCAAAAAATACAATGCCAGTAGTAGCTTCCTTTATGGCGCTGTAGCCTGGATTGCTGTGGGCGTTAATGAGGGCTTGCTTGATCAGCAAGCCTCCAATGCTATGGCCAAGTAATAAAATTGGTCTGTCAGGACAATCTCTTCTCTCAATGCTGATGACTTCAAGCAGATTATCCGCCTTGCTGCGAAAGTCATCCAGGCCTTGACCATATGCAGCAGTTGTGTTGTACTGGTATAGAAAGATTTGAGAATCCGGAATATGACCTGGAAGGTTTTGCTGCAGCCATAGACGTCCCTTTTGACCCGATGGAGTTCTCCACGTGTGGAATGCGTGTTTCGCCTCACCTTTCGCCGGAGGACTAAGGCCATGGACGGCAATAATGCTGACGGGGTTAATTTAGCTGATACGTACTGGTTGTTTACTTACTCTATGTCCTGACGTGGGGCATTGTTCTCATCCGCTTTTGGGTCCGGGTACAGCTGTCGGAGTGGCTACTCATCAACATGTCAGCAATACAGTATTTCTTCTGCAAGTGGCCGTACCATGATGAGATATCCGACAATTGGGTTTATGAAAGGTTTGAATTTTATCGTGGGCTATTTCGAGACCTGTCAAACAAGGTGAGTGATTTCTTTACTTGGTTCGAGTTGCGTAAGCGCCAGCCATGTGTGGCTGATGAAGCTTGGAATGGACCAACAAATTGTTTCCGTGGAAGAAAAAGCCATGCATACTTACATAACAACCACTCGCCAATGATCTCACGTTTTCTCAAAAGTCAGCGCTTATTTGTACATGAGCGAAGCTATTATTAGTTACTGACGCTTAAACAGTACACTAATGCTTAGTTGATCTGTATGTTCAGGACATTGATTGTGTGTAGATGGCTATATATAAATACAAAATAAGATTCTCAGAAAGTAAACGATGGGATGTTGACATCGCTGATAACCCAGGTCTTGCCTCCATCACTAGTAGTCATCTCGCCGCCAGTAACGCCTTCGCCCTTCCCGAAGGTCTGGATGTAGTTGGGGTCGGCAGTGTCAAGGATGATCTTGGTGTCAACCCACTCTGAAGTGTTCTGTTAGTACGTAGTCATGCTCGGGTTGCTTTCGTGACTTACGATGAGCACCAATGGTTCCACAGTCTGAGGCGCCGCACTCAACGGAGCTGCCAAAGCCCATGGCCTCGTGGCCCTTGGAGGTGGAGAGGGTAGAGACCTGCTTTCCGTTGATGGAGACGTACTGGACATACTCCTGAGTGGAAGCATCATACTTGTCTGTTGCATACCGTCAGTCTAGCCATTCTCCTTCGGAGTCAAATAATTCTTACAGTGCATGGTGACACGATCACCCTTCTTGGCGGGAGTCTGGTGCTCGTCTTGGACAGGGAGCTGGGAGTTGTCTCCAGTCTTGGTGAGAGTATAAGCAAAGATGCTCCACTTGTCAGACTGCCAGTTGTCTGCGATAGACTGGATCAAGTCACCCTTGTCGGTGCCCATTCCAACCCAAAGAGAGGCAACGCCAGTAGAGCCCTGGGGAACATCGGGAAGCACAAGAGTTGAAGTGGCTTCCCGGATCCAGGAGCAAGAGCCAACAGGACCAGTGCTGAAGGCAGGGCCCATAGCGGCGTTGGCAGTGGCAACGGCGATGGCCGCGAGGGCGGAAAGGATCTGGTTGGAAGAAGGCATTTTGAGAGTTTGTTGTTTGACTGACTTGATCGATCCGTGACTAGTCTGCTTGGCATCTCAGCATCTTTATATTCAAATCCAAGACACGCAGCAAACAAACATCTATTGCAATTGGCGGACAAAGGTCCGATGATCGACGCTGAATTCGTTGATCAATGCACGTTCGATGGTTGGCGGAGATTATATCCGAAACAAACTAGACAACCATGACTAGATGTTTCGGAGTGGACCAGAATAGGCGAACTAGGACATCTCGGTGCGCGGACAGAAACATCAGCGATTCGTCCTCACTATATAATACGAACAAACCCCCAACGTTCCGAGACATTGTGGTGCCAGAATGCCGATCAAATGCTGTTTGTATATGCAAGGAATGAAGAAGAAGAACTAGGAGTAGCCCTAACATTCCGAGACATTATAGTGCCGGAATGCCGATCAAATGCTGTTTGTATATGCAAGGAATGAAGAAGAACTAGAAGTAGCCCTAACATTCCGAGACATTATAGTGCCGGAATGTCGATCAGATGCTGTTTATATATACAAGGAATGAAGAACCAGGAGTAACCTGAAGTAGTTATATTACTGCTACCTTGATAGTAATTGCAATGTTCCTTGTAAGCATAATATAGATGATGAAAATTACGCCTGTAAAAATGTAAGGCGCATAATGCAAGCTTTGGGCGTCAGGTCTATACTTAGCATAATCTTTGATAACATATACTAAAGCACTATGCTAAACCCCCAACATAATAGCTTCATGGCTTCAATCACACTTACTCAATTTCCGATCTCTGATATTGGAAGATAGTCTATCATAGTCATGGGCTCAGTAGGAATACCCCTTTAAAAGTGTTTTGAAATGTTTGTTGATAACTTGATTTGATACTGGAGCCTGGCTGGATGACCATAACTCTCTTCTCTACTGTGCCTTGATTACACCTGATGCAGTTCCCAGACTAGATCTGAAAGTGCAAGGCGAGTACGTACGAATCACTTAATCAGACCATCAACAGTTTCCGATTTCACCTCAATCGTCTTAGGGACCTGACAGTGCATTTTGAAAACAGCTTTGGTAATGTCTCTGGCAAACAACGCACCGACTCGACCCAGACTCCTATTACCCTATGCCATTTGATCTTATACAGAACATTAATCACATCAAGTGATTGGTTGGAGGAGAAGCCAGAAATAAATACAAGGCAGCTTGGGTATCCTGGAGTTACCTACATTAAATGAAAATATTGAGTAAGCATAAAGACAACATCAGCGGTTGTCCCGTAATAACTAACCCGGGAGAGGTGCTGCTTCGATGAGCTCAAGAGGGTTAATTTACTGACCTATATCAGCCACTGACCCAACCACTGCCAGCTGTTTGAGCTTAATCCTTGACTAAATACAGCAGGAGGGAATAATCGGATCACATGAATGACATTCCCGGATTTAAAACCTGATTTTAGCGGCGCAGCTTGCTGTCCTTCAACTGTGCCACATCAAATCTAGGCCAAATGCAGCAGGCAGTAACCATCCTTTTGTTTTCAACTTGTGTTTGGGCTCGCATGAGATAAATGATTGGCCACATCAAGCAGGGAAGGACAGGTAATGCGCCACATTGCATTCCAAGTTCCAGTGTAGTTTGGAGACCCAATACTTAAATGCCCATTCTGCCAGTATTTGAATATCTAATATTAATGATAGATTGACTCAACTTTGCTTCGCTTTACTGAAGAGTTATTTCAATCAGAAACCTTGCAAGTCCTCCAATAAGATGCCTACCGCGACCTACATCTCTCAGGCCAGGATAACTAACTTTGGGCCGCTAACAACAACATATACGGCACCTGCGTCATGTGCCACTGCCACAGACCATCTTTACTTTCCTTACCCAGGGGGGAGTGATCAGCCTGAGTATCTCTGGGCTTGGCCTACCTGTACAATGCAACTGTATGGTGAATGCATACCGTCTGGAGATAAATACGATCACCTAATCACAGCAACATATGCCAAGACTTTCGATATCGGGTTTTACCATTATTATTCGCCGGGTCTATATTGCCCAGCCAATTGGACGACCGCTGGGAAGTACGCGAAAGGAAGTGGAGGCACTGTACAAGTAACGGGGGCTCTCACCATGACAGAATCAGAACTCGTGCCGCTGGGATGGGAGCCAGGTCGGGCATTCCCTGCAGATCCGACAAGTGTCTGGAATCAAGTCTTGGAAGCTTCCGAGACTCTGGCCGTTTGTTGCCCAAGGTATACTTGCCAAATATCTTTAGGGAATGAAGTTTTTCTAATTGACTCAGCGAGTACACACTTGACTTCAATGGAAATTGCTACTCAGTGCTTGGTCCAGCGTCCTCATATGGATATACGGAAATATGCGGATTCCTTAAGCCGACAACCGTGGTACCCTTGACAAGCATGAGAAGTGGCCATCCTGTTCAAATCTACACAGAACCTATTCCTCTAGCAAAATTCACGCGAGATATGCAGACGGGAGAATTGTCTGCTGACCGCCAGGTTGTTGAAAGGATTCCAGCAGTGGCACTTATTCATCAAGAAGCGGATTTCACTAAAGCTAGTAAAGGCGATGATACTAAAGAGAACTTAGCGAACAGGACGAGTCAGCGCAGTTATGTTATGCTCCTGTCAGCAATGGCAATCATGACAACAGTTGTGGCATCTGGGTAGTAAGAGTTCAACTGATGATGGGATTGTTTTATAATTCTTGACATCCAAATCCAAGCATGGAATGCAAGAAGTCTGTATCTGCACAGTAGACATGGTGCTTGATTGTGTCAAGAGCAAAATAACACATACGCTATTGTCTCGCGCTAGTTAGTAGCGGTTAGTCAATAACCGCAAACCACGACAGCCAACTGCTATTTACTTAAGAACTATGTACATAAGAAACATATCTCTGATTCGTTAAAGCATCGATTTGAGTCTTCAGCCATCCCAGTCAGCCAAATGTCTAGATGGTGCCAAAGCCAGCGCTGGACGAGAGACCGGTAATGCTAGAGTAAGCAGCAGCAGAAGCAACATTCTTGCCATTGAAGTTGACCAGGAAATCGGTGTTGCTGCCTGAGAGGGTTCCAGAGCTCCCAAAACCGTTGACCTGGCATACGTGGCCGAGGTAAGATGAGCAGACAGCGTTGGCGGAGGTGCTGGGGCTCGCGAAGAGTTTACCAGCGAAGCTCGAGGCTTCAAGTGGCGTAGCTACATTCTGGAAGATGTTGCCCTCGGCGACGACCTGGCCGCCAGCACCAATTTCGAAGGCGTGTCCGGCGTTATCGTACCAGTAGTTGTTGACGGCGTGGAGAAGGGTGTTTCCGCCGACCTTGGGTGCACGACCAGATGTCTTATAAATGTAGTTGTTCTTGAAAGTAACAGTCTAGTCAAATCAGCATTTTGTTGGACAGAAGAGAAGGACCGATACGTACATCAGAAGAGCCTGTGAAGTAAAAGCCCCAATAGTGGTAGCCGTTGCATGTAGCTGACCAAGAAGTAGCACCGTCGAGCTTGTGGTTCGAGATAGTCACTCGATTGCTTGGGTTGTTGCCGAGAACAATGTGTTGCCGGCCAATAAGCGATGTAGTAACATGATCGATCCAAACAAGATCCGTGTTATCAAGGGCAATAGCATCGCCTCCCCAGACGTACTGAGGGTTAAGGTTGGTAATGTGAATGTTCTGGATAATGACATTCTTGGCACCCTTTGCAATGTAAAGACCCTTGCCCTTGATGATGCCCTTGCTTCCTACACCGACGAGACTCTTGTTCGATCCCACAAGAATGGGGTTCAGCGCAGCATTGTCATACTTGACACTGACCTGTTTATAAGGTTGAGAGGTTACAATACGCTCCAACGCCATCATGAAGATAGTTTGGAACTCACCTTGGGCGCGTTAGGCTGGTAATTGGTGCACCAGTCGTCCTTGTTGATGGCAAGCTGGCAGGCTGAAGCTGTGCCATAGGGAGCGCAGCCAGTCGCGCTGGTGGTGCCTTCAGTTCCAGTGAAGTCAAAGGTTCGGTCCAGAATGATGACTCGGGCGGAGGAGTCGCCGAGATAAGACACGAGCTGGGCAGTTGTTGTAGGAGTAACAGTAGCGGCTGAGCCACCACCTGTAACACCTTTGGCAAAGCCTTCAGCAGCGCCAGTAACGCCAGCAGCGCGAACAAAAGCCGCAAATGCGGGTGCGAAAAGAATCTCAAGTCTCATAGTGTGATATAGATGAAGCAATAGACTGATTGAGAGATCGTGGCTAAGCGTTAACATTGCTCTGGAAATTGAGTAGCTTTTATATAAACAAGCTTACATGGATGACAGATCACGGCATGTGGCCTACAACCACTACCGGACTAAAACCACTAAAGCTATTGGCATGTAGATAGTTCCATACTCGTGGTTCAGACCCTCCACTACTAGCCTCGGCCTGATATCTCAAGCAAGGCTAGATCGGAAGATGCCAGCTCCGTATTTCCATTCTCGAACGATTCTATCGGTTAGGTTCTACAAAGCAGATTGTAAAGGAGTGAGCTAAGTGACAAGCTTACAATGTTAGGCCGGAGTCGTTGAGTTAGTGCTTTCGGTTATTGGTGCATAATTAGTTAGACATCTCCGAGCCAGTCAGGGACCACTTAATCTGTCAAAGGGACTAAGAGATAATGAGGGCATCGAGACTTAAATGTAGCTTTATCTAAAGTTCGATAGCTTGTTGACTATTTAGTAAAGCCAGTCTTGTTTTCAGCTGACTATATCTCCATGTTTTAGTGCAAGCTCCAACAGTAATTGACTGTTTCTCAAGTCCGACTCGTTTTAGACATGCTCACTCAAGTCCGAGATCGACTATCGGATAAGTCTCTGATGCTAGTTTCGACGGCACACATATCCGACAAATCCCACTTCCCGTGGTCATAAGACACTGAACTAGTATTTCCACCACTGGACGGCTGATAACTTGCAGATTAGGCCATGTAACCCTTTTCCACATCACGTAATTTTGAACCAAGGGGGTCCCCACAGTCCTTATCCCCGTTCATTACCGAGCAATCAATTTAGACGAAACAGTCTACGAACCGTCATATCCGCGTATTTAATCTGGAGTCACAAATAACAGACTGGCCGAAGGATCACCGGTAGAGAAAGCCCTGTCTGAAAAAGGTGGACAATAGTTAAGCTAGCGCTTGGGTCGTACGGTACAAAGCAATGACAACACACATACATAAGTATGTCAGGCCAGCTCAACTAACGATTGACCGGGAGACTGTAAGAACACGGATGAAGACTTCATTGGCTTCTTTGACCGCTATTCGTTCCCTGCCTGATTGGTGAGAATCTCTGTCAGATTCCAGTAATAGAACCAACGTGTATAAATATTTAGCCCTCAACTGATATTGGAAGAAAAGATAATACATATATATAAGATAAGAGAAAGTATTTACAGGAAATATAGAATTAAGTAAAGAACCAGAATCCTGACCAATCAATATTGGAACCCTTTAGCAATAGCTCTTAGTTGTAGCTTTGGTAATAACTCCAGCCCTGATCAAGTCGACATAGCTCCAGTAATCCCTCTGGACACCTTGTCCATCCACAGGCGTATTGGAGTAAGATACGGCTGTCCAAAAAGCACCACCAGCGACATACTTCTGCCAAGCATAGCGCTGAGTATCGAAGATCGTCTTGCGGTTGGGCACAGACAATGTGTTGTTGTACATAGTCTGCAACGACCATTCACCGACGAACACGGGAAACTTGGTCTCTTCGGCGAGATACTTGGCTTGACCGCACACAGCAGGTGCGACATACTGTGAGTAGGTACCCGATGCGGCAAAATAGTAGACGTGCGAGTCAATCACGAGGTTGCGCTTCTTGTCGAACAGTGGAGACCAGAAGGCGGCGCCCTTGAAGTTGTCCTGGAGCATGACTGGGATACGCTTGTCAACGGCTTCGACGCGCTGGAAAACACCGTTCATGTAGGTGAGAATCCAGTTGGTCGCTTTGTCTGATAGACCAGCTGCTGAACCAAAACCAGCCAAGTTGTCGCTGGCTTCGTTCAGAGGAGCGATAGTGAAGGCGTTCTTGTGGCCGCTGGCTTTAACAAAGTCGAGAACCTTGTCAACAGCCTTGAAGCTCCAAGCCAGGTTGGTGGAATTGTAGAACCAGCCATCATGACCGAAAGCTTCGCCAATGTCGAGGTTGTTGATACCACCAGGTAGGGAGTGAAGGCCGATGATGATATGCATGTTGTATCGCTCAATTGCATACTGAGTGATTCTGCGTAGATGTTCCTGCTGCTTGCCATGGTAGAAAGCAGAACCAGGCACCTTGACCCAGGCGGCATAAGTGGTAGTGATGCGCAGGGTGTTGACACCAACCTTGGCAAGTGTATCAATGGTAGAGGTATTAAGGAAAGACTGGTAGCGCTTCTCCAAGATTGGCCCACATTGCTTTCCAAGAGCCTGGCACAAGCCCCATTCATCAATCGTAGCTGCGGCCTTGGTACCAAGAGAGTTCCACCATATGGGATCGTGGGTCTTTTCCTTTGCAAGCCAAGCGCCTAGATTTACACCATTGGCCTTGTATGTCTTCCAATTGATGAACTTTCCACTTTCACATCCCTTGGGGAAGTTAATCGTGTGCTCATATCGTTGGTTGTGAGGTTTGACATGAGGAATGCTGAAGGGGCACTGCTTCTGATACTTGGCAACCTTGCCATGATTGGCTGCGCTGGTTGTAGAGTAATCAGGCTGCGGCGCCGCGACGGCGGTAGAGAGCAGCAGAGCTGTAGAGAAAAGAGAGGAAAGATGCATGACGACGAGGGGTAACTTGTTGATATGATACTGTTGCTCAAGACCTGTTGAGGCGAGACAACCTCAGCTGAACTGAGACACTCTTATAGATACAGACTTACAGATAGAGATTTCCATCGTCGATAAGCGACTCCGGAAAATCCGAAATGAGATGAATCGCCATCTACACAAGACTGGAGGCAAGTTCAACGGCTGACCTGACTAGCATCAGGGGGTACCCACAATTTGCCGTTTTTACAGCTCAGACCGGGACCAACGCCAATAGTCTCAGCAATAGTTCACAGCTAGTGGTATTTCATTTAAGAAGCAGATAGAAAAGTCTTTAACAGCATCTATTAATACGCAATTACAGTGTCGCAATTGGCCCGGATTTTCCGATCGAGTCCATATCTTTATCGATCTATTAGAACATCTCGTCATTGACTATGAGGCTGATTGGCCACCGAGTCTAGAATTCTAGATGATCCTTAGAGCCTAGGCAAGTTCTTTACAAAATTGCCGAGAAATACTGACGCAAGAGAAAAGTTTGATCTAACGGGAAAGGTCTAGGACATGAAAACGCAAACCGTTATTCCTAAACATCTCAAAGTAGGTCCATGATGTTGTTGGAGATGTCGTCAATGTTTGATCCCCACTTGTCAGGAGATGTCTGCTGGATATTAGCGTGAATTGATGAGGCTGATGGACAAAGTCAGCTTACCTGCAAGTAGAGTATACCATCTTCAATAGCTGCTTCTCCACTGCTACCCGCAACTGTATCAAGGATGCGAAAATGCACTTCCCCTTTCTCCATAGCCTCATTCAGCGCCTCTTGCAGCATATCATCGCTATCAAACTTGCGCCACTTCAGCGTACTGACAAGGCCACGGAAGTAGTTGAGTACAAATGCACCAAGGTATTGGTCAAAGTCAGTGCCGTCTTTGGTCTCCTTCAGTTTATTGTAAGTCTCCTCGAAGTTGGGGACCAGGGTAATATCTTTCTTGGTAATACTCTTTAGCTCAGACTGGACGTCAGCAATGTCCGGCTCGTAGTCTTCGCGGATGCCTTTGCGGGCGTAGAAGCTCAGTGCATCTGTAGTAGGGGCCAGGCTGATACCCTTCTCCAGGTTCTTGTGCCAAAAGGCATCGCCAGTGTTGGAACCAAGTCTGTCGGCGCCGAAAACTATGGCAAGTTTCCCGTCGCTGGTGAACTTGGCTCCGCATGCATCGAAAGTTTCTTCCTCATCCACGTCCATGGTGAGGACATGAGCTGAGGCCAACTTATTGACTTCATCGTGATGCTTGGGGTTTCTTTCGAGTTCCTTGATGGCCTCTTCGACGTAGCTAACTTTGTGAGCTTATGTATCTTGCTGTAGGATGCGAGTGTTGTCTTACTTTGCAATCATGGAGCCTGGGCTATCACGGGCCCAAGAGCCTTCTGCACCATAAGGCACTACAGCAAGAGCGTCAATGTCAATCTTCCAATCACCACCCATGGCTTTAGAGAGCTGCTCTTCGAAGTCGGCCAGTTTGTTCTGCCATTCATCGCGGACTATGGACCACTGATCAATATAAAAGCTCATTCTGTAGAGACTGTCACATACGGTTCTTGCGTGCCGCAAGAGGCAGTTTGTCAAGGGGTGAAAGTCGAGGCATTGTTGCGTCAATCAAAGTTGACGTTGAAGGCAAGTTGATGAGGTAAATAGTTCGGAAGGTGAGGATTAATGGAAGACTTGTTCATACATAGTATCATTGGAAACACTTACATGTTATATACTGAATGAGTTCAATATTAACTCTTGAGATTCCGCACGCGGAATTCCTGTTCCAATTCTGAAGGAGCGTTGGCCTCAACGGTTTTGCGAATGATTCTGATATTATTCAGCTACCTGCACCTTTGGACGATCTCACCCTATATCATCTAGACCCAGCGTGATGATGGACCAATCAGAAGCTGTTTCAGCCATCTTCGACGGAAAACTCGGAAGTGTCAATCGGGATAATAGTAAAACCCGAGAATCCTCCATGCTCTGCCTGCAACGTGAAACAGCCGTTGAGGCCTTACGAGAAGTAAGAATGGTACTTCAGTTCATGGACATGGATCAATGATACGGGGAGTGCATATGGCATGAGAAGAGATCGTCGTACTGCTTCAGCCCTCGCTTAATTGACCTGGAAATATCTTAGCTTCAGTGGCTCAAGGCTAGTCTCTTTCGGAAGCAACCTTTGCGAGCCAATCAGAAAGAGATTCTGAGCCATTACCCCTGTAATCTCGTGTCAACCTTGTCGAGTTGGACTTCAGGGACTCACCGAGGCAGACAGGATTGTAGATCTATTCTGAAATAGGGCGGAGTTGCTTCTCTGGAGGCAGTCGAAGTAGACCAAGCATTTACTGAATGAGGAAGCTCCCCATTTACTTTCCGGCAGCATGTAGGGTGAACCGCACTAGACGTACTGTACGACGCCAGGTCTCCTTCGGAATGCTGCGCGAGGACACGATTGGCGAGTGTTAAAGAATAGCACTCCTGGGGCTCGTGCCTTGGCACATATTGTAAGAATAAAGATCAAAGGTAACATGAGAGAGAGGTAATCTCGAAAACACAGAGGGAGAAGCATAATATGTTCTTAAAACAGAATCACAAGAGCATTGTATCGAATTATCACAATACATACTAAGGCCTTTGTATCTGAGAAAAGCCTTTACATACAGTGATTACAGGGAAGTTTCAACAGTCCAACTTTAACGTAAAAGAAGAGCCACATGATGCGGCTAGCTGTAGACCTTTGATATGTAACAGTTAACGGAGTCCGGACCTCTTCTGCCATATAATGATCTTCGCCTCTTGTTGGCTGAGTCTGTGCTGAGTCTGTAAATAGACGAGCTCCTGCTGCCAGTAGCAACAGATGTCTAGAGCCAATCAATGAAACCCATTCTGTTTGGAATGTTCATCGGACATGCCCGGCCATTTGGTTAGCCTGATGGCTTATCAAGTCGAGCTGAAGCAGATCCAAGGAACAAGGCTAGTTCTACATAGAGACTAGAAGTAGTTATCCATCGAAAGATGAGTTTGGTCCAGCTGGGCAATGTTATGCAAAGAACGCCTTTTCATTCATCTAAAGCAAGCCACAGGTCTAGACGGTCCAAGTCATACGATCTTTGAGAGACACTCAGTCCCACCCAAAGTCAATTTGTGATACGGAGTGCATACAACCCATTACATCAAACTAGTAAGGAATGAAGAGCATAGAAATACCTCCGAGCCTGGGTTGCAGCACTTTTGCTCATGTGAGAGTCTCCGAGGAGATATCTAGGAGATCTTCAGGGTCCCAACCACTACCAGACAAAGCCGACAGGCACCTTTTAATTTGAGATTGAACCCAACAAGCTCAAACCACCTTACGTTCCGAAACACAGTTAACTTATAAACCAAATTCATCGAACAAGTCTACTTTAACAACAAAATATGGACTCTATACAACCAAAGCTGCCGTCGGACCTTTGTCGCCTGGCTCGGAGTTCAATTGATCTTTGTCCGCGTTGCCATCGGTGCAGACGAAGATCCCTACCAAGAACCATCTGACTCTGAGGATGTAAGCATTAACTATTCACGCATAACTGGCCCCAGAGACTAACCTTCGGCGCTAGCAATCTGTCTGTCTGGCTCTTAACCACGAATATAGCTTTTCCCCTATCGGACTCTTCGATTCCGACTCCAAGGAAAGTGGCATATGCCGTTCCGTGGCACACAGACTGTGAAAGGGATTGATTACAGCACCGGAAGATTGAGGATATGGCTCAACCATAACAAAAAGACCATCAAGTCCGTCCTAGGCGTGGATATCACTGAGCATATGAAAACAGGTACTGCTGAGTTCCTCTAACGGCCAGTGCCAATTTTCGGCCCTGTTATTGATCAGCTACGCTATGGTCTTACATGTGCCAAACCCAATGCCCCTTATATGGAGCAGCATCTCACTATACGCGTTATAAGTCTACTTCTGGGAGCATGCGTTATTGCAAATAGAATGAGGAATATGGCGTTAAAGGAAGGACGCCAAAGCTTTGCTATGACATAGTCTGTAACTCAAGATTTGCCTTTTCTCATGAGTTATCGGGCTAGGTGCCGGAGCTCAACGTCGCTTCCCGAGTCCGTCGTTTCTGTCTGCCCACTGACCCTCAACCGCTCGGTAGGTTCCCTTTCTACCAAGTTACTGTCTATCTTTGTAGACTTTAATACCCGCTGGCTCCAGTTTTCCCGTATCACGTTCTTGAGGACATTCCGACTAGTTGTAAAGAAGATCAGAGCGTTCCACAGACCTTGCAAAGGCATGACGGCCGCTATGGCAACTTGGTATGAGTATGGAACATCACGGTTTAGTAGACTATGAATACGAGTTATGCTCGCTGGTACCCATGTAACAAGAACGCTCAACGTGAACATAAAGGTTGTAAGGAGGTATGCCCGTTTGATAGGGTCTCTGAGCCAAAACCTGGACTTGGTGCTGCCCGTGGCTGATGACGAAGATTGTTGCTTTTTGCTGGCAGGAATCGGCTCCACAGTCCTGAAATTGGATGCTAATTTCTGAGAATCAGACACGGCAGCATCGGATGTGTCTTTAGATCCTTGGACATCGGTGTCGGTATTTGTTTCTGTCACCTGTTGTTGGTCAGCTGAAATGTATTGCCATTTTACGAAGGTTTGCTGTACTGTTTGGTGGTCGGTTACTGTGGTTTGAATGCGTGAGTTCATGATACCCCGAGCTTCGTTACTCGCTCGAAAGAGACGAAAGCCAACAGCTGTGTTTAAAGCGATTGACGTGGCGATGCAGATCCATACAAAGAGGTATGAAGTGAAGAGTCGTATGCTGACCCAAGATTCTCGGATCCAACACCAGGTCTGGTCTGTCGTCAGTTTACCGTCGAGACATCAGCTTAAGGCATTCATGACTTACAGTTGTCGCTCCATAGACGGGACCACGCGCTGGAGTCGAGATGAAGAACAGGGTAAACCCTGATATGAATGGTCCCCCAAAGCAAATCAGAGAGTAAAGCCACTTGTTGAACGTGTGCGGATTCGATTGGAAGAAGACAATCCTGAAGGTATTCACCGACATCCCAAGAGACCACCACGCATCAGACTGCATGAATCTTTATGACAGGTTAGTACATATGCAGAGGGGCTTCCAGAACACGGATATTACTTGCATGTGTACCAAGAAGCTTTGCGCCCTGCAAAGTGCCGAGTCTTCACCACGAGCCAATCCATCGCGTGCAATAACAGTCCCAATGCTAGCGCCCAGATTCGCAATGCTAGCAAACACGATAAACGTATTCCGAGGATTGCGCAACCTCGGTATGCTTCCATACGTCACGAAAATCAGCAGTACAGCCACGAGGCTAATTGACGAAAAGACCCTCTCCAGCAGCGCCAGCAGCTCTAGCTGAGAGTCAGAGAACATCTCAGTCGCTTCTCGTGTGATTGACTGGCATTTGGGCGGTAGTGAAAGCGGCAGTGACCGAGGTCAGCGGTGAGCGGAGAAGGTTTGAGATGAGAGCTGGGAAGATGGGGCTGTCTGGGTTTCAGTATTTCAACGGTGCGAATCCTGGTGGCTTGAAAATTTGCCTGGGCTTGGTCGGTCGGAAGCCGAAAGATCGGCGGCTTGGGGAGATAGCTCCAAGGCTATCTATTGGCTCCGCGTGAAGCCACGATGGCCATTCCGCCAGTGCTGACCAGGCTAGACTGCTTGGTATCTTGTCTAACCTCATTAGGCACGTCGTATTTTTGAACTGCGCCCAACTCACCATGATACCTACGACACACGAGTCAAGCCTGTATGCAATTTAATAGCTGTTTCTATTGAGTCTGGGCTTGGGTGTGAAGTTCTTATAGAAACTGTGGTTGTCTCGTGCAGGATGAGTTTTCCGGGAGGTGACGGTCGTCCGTCATGGTAGGCCATAATGCTGTCGTAGTCGGTGTACACTCCGACATTGGTGTATTGAGCGTGGATTCCGGGGGTCCCTCGCTTGACCCACAGAGTCTTGATCTGTTCGTCCTGGAACACATTGTGAAGATGTGAAGATGCATATACTTGCTGAACACATTCTCAACCTCTCCTCGATCGTAGGCCTAGTATTATTAATGAGTGGATTCGGAGAGTATTCTCGTATTTCTTACTCGCTGTGCTAGCTTCTCCACGGCCGCAAGTCTCGCCTCAACGGTGGAACCAGAATTGTGTGAAGCCATTTATAATGTTCAGAAAAGTTCGCTCTAGTTTGAAAAGAGGTTTGTTGCAATACTAATGGTTATCTCTTCATTGACGACGAGAGACGTCATGGTCTTGACTTGATATAGCTACCTCCATAGCCGTACCAGGGACTCTACTCCATTCCGAGCCGAGAGGTCAGGTTAGGCACCGACCTGTCGTTAGAAGATCTGAAGTTACCCCGGATTATGCACGTCGTCTATTAAGAGCCACAATAGATCATTGTACCCCGCGTTTTTAAGAATTTAAGCAGTTCGGTTGTTTTGTCGGCTCCACTTTCCCTGCCCGTTATTCGGTTCGGATCCGTCGTATTCAATGATTCGACAGCCGTTTAAATAATCATTTCCGTTTCCAGCAAATCGACCTTCATGAGAACCTGCCTCGAGCATAGGTAAGTGAGAAATGAGCTTCCCCACATTCTAGGATCGGGTTGTCCACATGCTTCCACCCATCACCCTGCATCAGGCTTGCATATATACCTGCATATTCAACAGATGCCAGGTCAAGTCATGTAACATACTCGGAGCCCTCTTCTCTAGATTCGACGCTCTCTATCTCCAACCTCTTCTGCAATCAGTCATATCGGGGAAGGACATGGCTACTAAGAATAAATACGCGGAGCACACCGAGGAACCGAATAAAAGTTCCAATGCACCATAGGGACACGCAGAAGGAAATGCGCTTCTCGTAGATGCCCATGGGAATATCAGACGGCTTCCCGTTCCTTCGAGTAACCCCAATGACCCTCTTAACTGGAAGCCGTGGCAGAAATGGGCAGTGATTGGAACATGTTGCTGGTTCTGTAAGTAAAGCAATGCAATCTTCTGGATATCTCAATGGTCAGACTGACATTTTCAATAGCTATCATGGGCTTGGCCTTGATTAGTGGCCTGGGACCAATCTTGGGGATCTTCTTCCAACTCTACGGCCCACAGGGATACGGGCCATCTGAAATTGCATTTCTCCTTACTCTGCCATCTCTCTGTGTTGGTCTCGGTAAGCTATCATGATCCTGTACGAAATAAGTAGCTGACATGTAAAAGGCAATTTCATCATCCTTCCGGTAGCATTAGCATATGGCCCACGTCCAGTCTTCCTAGGCTCGACTATTATCCTTCTCGCAGCAACGATAGGCTCAGCGGCTCAGAACAGCTACAATGGTCACCTGGCGAGTCGTGTCATGCAAGGACTTGCCACTGGTGCTTCTGAGTCGCTGCTACCGCTGATGCTTACCGAACTTACCTTTCTCCATGAGCGCGGGCGCGTCTTTGGCTTATACTGGACCGTCCAGAATGTCCTCAGCAGCCCGATGGGCTTGACCAGCAGTTATGAAGCTGCAGCTCTTGGCTGGCGGGTACTACTGGGTGTTCACTATACTGGTCGGCGCGGGTCTTGTCCTAGTCTTTCTGTTTGGATTCGAAACTCGCTTCCAGCGGCCAGTTGTCAGTCTTGATGGAAGGGCTGTGCTGACAGATGATTTTGGGGTTACGCATGTCGTTCCGGACAGTGAGGCTCAGGAGTATCTCGAGCGCCATGGCATCGAGGACCAACGGGGAGACGAGGTTGATGTACCACTGAAAAGTTATGCTCAGATGCTGAAGCCGTGGGGCAGCTCCCATAAGACCCCGGGACAGATCATGTTGCTGTCATTGCTGCATATGGCTCAGAGCATGACGTCTCCCGCTATTCTCTTCACTGTTCTTGCTAGCTCAATCACCCTCACTTGCGTGGTGGATGTCTCCCTTACATCCGATGCTGTTCTTCAGCAATATGGCTGCAATCCAAAAGACATCGGACTCATCAATCTTGACGGTATCATCGGTGGCTTACTCGGCGCTGCATATTGTACCTTACTGGGCGAACCTTTTATTATATGGATGGCTAAACGGAATCACGGAATTCATAAGCCGGAGCACAGATTAATCATCTCAATGCCTGTTGCTATACTCGGCTTCTCAATGCTTCTACTCTATGGGTTCATGGCAACAGCAGCATTTGAAGGTGGTGGCTCGTACTGGGGGATCCTGGTTAGTTGGACGCTCTTCCAAGTCACATTTACCAGTGTCCTTATTGTCACAACTACTTTTGCTGCTGAGGCTAGTCCCAAACACCCGGGACCAGCTCGTTTTATGGTCATTGGAACCAAGAACATTGTGTCATTTGGAGTCGCATACGGACTAACGGACATGGTGCAACACGGAGGTTACACATGGACATTTGGGGTACTGGCTGGCATCTTTGGGGCTATCTTCATTCTTGGGATTCCTATCTCCATGCTTAACCCTAAATGGAGAAGATATGTTACAAGGGCTGAGGAGAAGAAGGGTCTTACTACTACAGACTAAATCTGAATATTGTACTTCGTATTACCTAATTAGGTAGTAAGCGACACCTTGGGCCACCTGGAGCCCACTCGTATCAGCACGGCCCAGATCAAGAAAAATTAAGATAAAAGATTACAACAGAATAACGCAAAGGGTCAACTGCATCTAGTACTTACATAAAACTTGCTTCAGCCCTCAGTTTGCGTAGGCCCATTTAGTGGGGGCAGGAGAACTTATTCAAGGCAAAATTGCAACGTGGAAATTTTTATCTAGATCAAATGCTCATTACATGTGACGCAGTGGCTTTATATATACGCGACAACGAAATAGGCAAGCCTAGATAGGGTGGAAATTTAGAGACAATACAGTGACAGAATTGATACCCTTGGTAATGCATTCTTCCCGAATTAGCCAATGTTTGGGAGTCTGAGATATCTATCATTCCTCCTCATTAGCTTCGTTAAGTAAATCCCAGTCAATGTGAGGGCCATTGAACTTGGATCGCCGTTCAATCCACAGGAGGCAAACAATCGTGAAGAGACCAACGACGACTGGGGCATTGCTTGAAGATCAAGGTTAGCTGTAAGCTTCAGGAGATGGAATTCCTTTTAGGACCACTTACTAGTTCATAGACCCGGCTGTTGTCGGATTGGTCTGCGGAAGACAGAACACAACACCAATAACAATCATAAACACAACCGAGTACAGGTTCACTGCATAACCGAGCTTACCAAGACAGAAGGCACGCCTTGGCAACTTATCGCGACCTTGCGTGAGCAATACTCCCTGGGGGATAACGTATGAAAGGTTTAGCATGAGGCAGGTTGCATTGATAATTGAGTTGAAGGCTGCTGTGCTTGCCACGTAGATCAAGCCGTAGAGAGCGCAGAAAGCGGCTGAGAGAAGAGTTGTCCTCCAGGGAATACCACGCTTAGGATCGATATGCTGCCAGTATTCAGCGAATGGAAGTCCTTGCTGTAGACACATGTCAGCCATGACTTATCGTGAGAAATCTCTTACTTACATCGCGAGCAAATGCCCAGGTGATACGGCTGCAGGTCACCCACTGACTTGGAATGCACGCTTGGAATTTGGTCAGAAGTTGTTAAATGATACCAGCATAAGGAACCTACTATAGTAAAGGAACGTCAGGTAAGCTTGCAGACCAGTTGCAGCAGCCTTGCTCCCAGTAGCCTGGTAAAACACCTCGAAGCTGGGGAGAAAGGAGCTCTGGACAGCGCTTAGATCCTTAATGGAATAGAGCATAGCAACAGTCCACGGGATGACGATGACGATACCCATGGCCATACTCATATTCCTGAGATTCAGTCAGCATCGGATCATAGGCCAAAGGGTCGATCAACTAACAGTACTTGGGGAAGCTTGCGACCTGGGTTGGGTAGCTCTTCGGCAATATGGGTAACAGCACCATTTGCGGCGAAGCAGTATAGCGCAGCAGCAATGGAGAGAAGCCAGCCTGTCCCAGTGTTCCAGCCGCTGATGCCACGGTTCTCGAGTATAATTGTACCGGGGGCGTAATCTCCATCAGCCATGCCTAAGCATACTGCAATGGTGAGTACCATTCCAATAAGGGAGAAGCCGGTAGTCGATTCGGTCATAAAGTCGAGGTATCGCTGCTTGATCGTGTAAATTGGAATCACTGTTAAGATTTAAGAGGTCAATAGTGGATTTACTAACTAGAGTCTGCGGAACTTACGCGACAGAAGAGTGACGCCCAGGTAGCACAGGTAGACCTGATATCGCTGCTGTGCAAACTCAGGGAACCAAGCTGCAGCACATCCAAAGGCAGAGATTGCCGTATAGATCAGACCAGAGCATGTGGTGATCCACCAGGCAAGAATATTGATCGATCCTGTGACGTAGGCGCCAAAGTTGCGGGTTTTCGGCGATGCGACGATATACGTAAAGTGGTATTGGCCACCAGAAGATGGAAACGCAGAACAGAGCTCAGCCAAGCCGAGTAAGACGATCCACTGGGCGGCAGCGGCGATAAGGAGGGCAAACAAAGTAGTGACACCACCTCCATAGATGAGGACGAGGCCGAAGGACGAAGCGTATGTGAGCCACGAGTTGGAGATACTATCATGAAAAGCTTGTTAATATGTGATCGTGTGGAAACATAAGGAACCAACCTGTATGCCAGAGAAAGTGCACCCAGCCAGGAGAAAGATCTCTCGAGTTCGGCTTTGTGTCCCTGGGCACGAAGACGCCTGTCGTCAGCATCGATGATGGAGCCTTTGCTGACCGAGCTGGCACGGTTAATGGGCCCGACCCGATCTAGATCTTGAGAGGACTTTTTATCCATAATGTTAAAGAGGGCTGTTGACGGTCAATGAAAGTTGCGAGGACTGATTGAACTACCAGGGGCTTGGTGGTTTATATAACAATTTACAATGGCGCATTTAGATATGCCCTGGCACCTAATGGCACGCTGCAAGTCCATGCAACCTCACTACCGTGGGCAATCCCGGTGTAGCCGCTATCAGGCAAAGGTACTGTGCATTTATCTGGCCCCCCTTTTCTGCACTCTTGGTCTTAAGCTGAATCAGGAAACTGCTTTGAGCGTTCCCGTTGGTAAAGCACCATTTTCCCCGCCTTCTTACCCCAGATTGTTATCGCGATCTAAGCGACCGCAAGCCTGAGTCTTATCTGGTAGATTTGTGGAAAGGGTCCAGAACGGCAATACAACTTCCCAGACAGTCGCGATATCGGATAAGGGAGACATGGCTCGGAGGACGTAAAAGGATATTGCAGTTTTAGTGCGCGATAAGAAGTTACAACGATTCAAGGCTGGATTAGTACTAGTAGGACGGTGAGTTACAGCTATATTTAGCCTCGTGTTAGTCAAGGTAGTAAGGCGAAGCATCCTCAATACCATCCTTTTGACCTAGGTCTCCGGCTGCAATGGTAGTGAACCGTTACTTATTGACCCGAAGAAGGGCTTACTCGGTCCAGATAATTAATACAATAGCGTCTGTGTCTTATATAAGTTATTTAGCCCGGTATCTCGTTATGGCTTTAGATATTCATTCTGGGATTTGCCCCCGGTGCTTGGCGAAAGCATAAACACATTTAGCATAGGAGAAATCTCATGGAATGTAAAGTCTGCCTGGTGATAAGCTGTTAGGTGTCCAGCTGTTGGCCGATTTCCAAAACATATCTGAGAGTATTTAAAAGCCATAAGTTATGGGAATTGACTCGAAGACGAGTATCAAAACGCTTGCCTGCTCTTTAATACAGACTTTGTTATCAGTTTGCTACTTCCTATTACAGTTAGCATAGTTGTAATTTCCCAACGTGGGCTAGGGCTTTTGGTTGCAGCTTTATGTTCTTAGAGTCTAACACAAGTGCAGTTAGCACAGGGTAAGCCCAAACTCTAAGCCATGCGATGCGATAACTGCAAGAAAGAAGAGTCGATGCCTAAATACCAGAGATTCACAACTTACCTGTTCTCTTGAAATCACTAGGCGCAGAAAGGAGAGGGGGAAAACAGTATCAAGTCTGGCATTGAGCAACAATCCCACGTTGTTCAGCCTGAGAAGCAGTGTTCGGGTCTCACATAAGCTTGGACAAACGTTTTCTCCAACCAATCCACCTATGCCAGCCACGGTTGCGCTGAGTGGGTTTGAACCGTCAGCGAAGTGTTATCTCACATTGCAATATCATTCAGGTCTTACGGCCGTGTCTGAACCCTTATTTCCTCGCCGGATTGGAAGAATTTACATGTTTTGGTGGATGGGGGAAAATGTGAAGAGTAAAAATTAACGATATTAGAGGATACGTATGAAGGGAGGGAAAGAAGGAGAGGGGGAGAGTACTGACTTTCATTCTATGGTCAGTCTGTTTATCTCTATCCGTGATTGGAATCAATTCTTAGTTTTCTACATTACAATCAATTCTGCCGATACGAAGTTGGCCCTTGTAGCCTTGATAGTGACTAGAAATACATGACATTTACTTATATGTAAACTACAGAGAACGCAACTCTGATTCTGAAACATCTGTTATCTTCGATGGCGGCGGTTAATCGAGCGAAGTTATGGTGATATTTGCCTGGTAGGTCCGGATGTGGGATTCCCCGAAACAAGGTCTGGGAATGAAGCTAACAGGAGTGCTTATCCTTATGGGCTGCGATCGAATACAAGAGCAGGAACAATTTCGATTCCTCTCTTTCTCTAGAGCTGGTCTAAATAGCTACAAGAATGCAGTCAATAATGTAGCCGGAGTGATTGTCAACTACCTGCTCTTAATCAGTGTTCATGTCGGTTTTCCAAAGAACCTTAGTTCAGCTCATAAATAGGTGCAGACTTGCTAATGTTAAGAAATTACTTGCAATAAATAACTCAACACTAAAGAGCCAAGTAGATGCTTACTCATTGACAAGGAAGAATTTTCCCAGCTATGTAGGGATCTGATAAGATAATCTGAACCGTTGCTGCACTATCATAGGTTATGCTTAAAATGCCAAGACGTCCCAGTTATCAATCTAGACTATTTGCGTGTTTAGTATGAACTCGGGTGGTCTGATGACACGCCTTGGCATGGGGAAACCCTCGTACTCATGTAGATTTAAGAAGACGCCGTCCCCTGCGATAAGAAAGCAAATTTGTCAATGCAAAATTTAGCCATGGCTGTAGAAAAGAGCGAGATCACGCCTGCTGGCCGAGCTCCTCTGGATCAAAGCACTAGCAATCCTGCAATCGACTCAGAGAGCAACCAAGATGTCATTTCAGCTCCGACAGAAGCTCTTCGCAAGCTCTGGACCAAGTTTCCACTTACCTTGGCGTTTGTCGGGTGAGTGAATTTCCAATTCGGAGCCCGCGGGCTGCAATACTGACTCAATGCTCCAGCCTTTTTGTCATGAACTTCTGCATGGTCTTTGCTGCTTCGTCAGCGGGTGTTTATGATCCATACGCCACCAGTCATTTCCAAGGCCATTCGCTTATTGCTACGGCAAATATCGTTCATGGCATTGTTCGCATTGTCGGTTATCCACTCTTGGCCAAGGTTGCAGATGTGAGTATACTTGATGCTGTTTGTTTCTCTAACCGAGGCTAACTGAGTACCAGCATATCGGACGACCACAGGGATTTGCTGGGGCTGCGATCAGCATGGCCCTGGCGAATGTCCTCTATGCGGCGTGCCGCAATGTCGAGACATATCTTGTAAGCGAGATCGATATCCCGTCATTTAAGCAGAATTGACTGACGCCATTAGGCCGGTGGCATTTTTGAATCGTTCGGCGATACATGGTGGACAATCACTGAGCAGATCTTCATCGCCGAGGTGACATCGCTGATTAACAGAGGCTTCCTCTTCACCCTCCCGGAATCACTCGCTGCCATACCGACTTTATACGCCGGCACATATCTCGGCGAGCATATGCTCCTCAAGTCCTCATGGCGCTGGGGCTTTGGCATGTGGGCTGCCATTATGCCATTTTGTGCACTACCAACCATTGCCGTTATGGTATTCATGAGCCTCAGGGCGCGAAAGAGGGGTATAGTGAGCAAGCGAACCTCTCTTCGTGCTGCTTCTGAGATACCCAAGGGAGCATCCTGGGCTGTGCAAGCTCTACAAGTTCTCTATGTCCAGTTAGATATCGTAGGGGCGTTCTTGTTCCTCGCGGGCCTCGCCATGACTCTTCTTCCCCTCTCCATCACAGGCAGACGCAATACAGACAAGTGGACCGAGCCATCATCTATCATCTTGTTGGTAGTTGGAGTCGTCACATTTGTTGCGTTCTTGATCTGGGATGGCCGGTATGCCAAGAAGCCAATCGTGCCTTTCCGCATGATCAAGAACCGCAATGTCATACTCGCTTGTGTGTCAGTATGTTTGATCGCAATGTCCGACTCGACGTATCGAACATTTGCCTCTAGCTTCTTGCAGGTCGCTGGCGGCTATTCCCCTGGTCATGCAGTTCGCATTGAGTGAGTCACCCGGTCCCCCGCAACAAGGCGCACAAGTGTTAACTATCTACCAGCAATTCTCGACGTGTTGCGTTGAACCTTGGTGGTCTTGTCATTGGTTTGGGTATTCGATTTGTCAAGCATACCAAACCATTCATCATCCTTGGTTTCATCATGGTTGCGCTGGCGAACGGACTTCCCATCTTTTTCACAAATATAGACGGAGCTCGAGTGGCGAATGAAGCGTCATTGACCACGGGACAGGTCCTGCTTGGCCTTGGTCGTGGTTTCGCGCAGGTGCCACTCCAGGTCTCTTTACAGGCCGCTGTTCCAGACCATGAGATTGGTATTGCAACAGCCATGTTCCTTTCCTCATCGGGATTCGGTGCCAATGTCGGTAACAGGCAAGTCTCATACAGAGCCGTTGTTCCGAGTTGATATGCTAACATGCTCTCTAGTATCGGGGGAGCATTATGGAACACCCTCCTTCCCCGTCGCCTCGCTGCAAACCTTCCAGAAGAGGTCAAGGCCAACAGCACTGCAATCTTCCGTTCGATAGTAGTTGCACAGAGCTTTGAGTTGGGCACTGAGACTCGTGATGCGATTAACCTGAGTTATCGCATGACACAACAGATCCTCGCCATTGGGTCTCTCTCCCTGTCTATTCCGCTTTTGTTGATGATGTTCTTCTTCCGAAACGTCAAGCTAGCCAAGGAGGATAACGAGAGGAACGAGATTGCAGAGCAACAGCTTGCTGCAGCAGGGCAGAATGTTGGGAATGGACAAAATGAGACGAGCGAGAAGAAGTAGCCTGTCACACTAGGCAACGGGAGAGGTCCCATCGAATACCCTCTCCTGAGTGATATATCGGGGCACAATTCTCAGAATTACCCATTTCTTCTCTTAGTCGGACGGACATGGGGACGTGGGAGCTCAGTTGCAGTTGCCGACAGATGGCACTCAATGGCACAGCATCCAAGCGATATTTTCCAATGTAGCTGTTAGCGTATATAATCTCTGTGGCAGTAATCAATCGGGCGACAATAGCGGCTTCAGGAGGCCGGGATCGTACTTATCTTCTGGATAAAGTATCCTACGTCGTGATGCGGACGTGCAATAAATATCAGCATAGCAATGCAAACATATTATATTATCTAGCTTGTGCTCATATTTCCACGCAAACAGTACTTCAATCTCCATTTGTGCATGTATCACCAGTACCTCTTTGAAAAGCCCTCAAACAGCCCTCAGCGTGGCCGGCCAGCCAGCTCAAAAGCTTCCACCTACTGTTTTGACCATTTGGAGTTGCTATTTAAAGCTCTGGGGCGAAATGCACGTCGTCAAACTTGTATGCATTGAATGCACGGGTATGTCATTCTGGCGTGTTGGGCTGGAGTAAGCCAACAGCCGACAGCAGCAGGCTGCTCGCCTTCAAAATCTTCCCCATTTGCATATTCCAGGAATAATTAATTTACAACAGCGACATAGCAAAGCCAAGTGCACTAGCTATAGGAAATCGCCAATGGATCAAATATTCATACTGGAATACTCCGGTCCTCCTTTCAAAAACGGAGATCGCTTGACAGTGTCCTTTTCTCCTGAGCCTGTATCATTTCGCTTCAGCCCCAATACGAATAAGCCGTTTTAGGTACCGTACATGAAGGCGGAGGCGGGTGAGAAATTAGCAGTTAAAAAAGGGATGATAGGGCTGTGCGGCCATGGGCTGGCCGCTAGTTTTCAGCTGGGCGCCACCCTTTCGCTCATTATGCTGACTGCCACTTCACCTAGCGCATCATCCCTACCTACGATGCTTACCGTGGCTTACTTCTGAAGGTATTCATTCGCCAATGGCAAAGCAGGCTCTGGTCTTACTGGGTCTGGGCTCAGCCATTGTCTTGTGTCGATGCCAGAGCCTGGTAATTGGATTGCTACTTAATAAGCGGAACGCCCCAGGAAGCAGTTTTGAGGCTCTGCATCCTCTTCTCTTTTCTTCAGGTCTGTCAGATTGTCACTCCGATCATCATCACTCAGGATGCGCAGTTCTCTCTCCATCAAGGCTGCAGGCGTTGCCCTTCTCTCGCTCGCCAACGCCCAGGATGTATCTGAAAACCTGGCTGGTGCTATTGCTGACTACGATTCTCTCTCCCTTTTCCGTTCCCTCCTCGGCGCGGCCCCTCAGGTACTGGCTGAGACCCTTTCCAGCCAAGGTAGCAATGTCACCATCTTGATACCTACAGACAATGCTATCAAGAGCTATCTCAAAGACTCTAGCATTTCAGATGTAACCGAATTGAACCAGACAATGCTCCAAGTCTTCTTCTCATATCATTCAATGGCGGCTTCCCTCTCATCCACAGATTTCGATGATTCTCGTGGATTGTCGGTGCCCACTTTGCTAAAGAGCGAAGAATTCAACAACAGAACTGCGGGACCTCAGATCCAGAGCCAGTTCGGCAACAGCGCTGATGGCCAGGTCGTGTTCGCTTCGAGAGAACGAAAGGGGAAGAGGGCTGATGAGGATATCAGCGGCGCCATTGTCAATCTCCGAGCAGGTGAGGAGCAAAACATCAAGATGACTGCTGTCGATGGATCTTGGGGTGAGAAGAATGCTAGCAGGTTCCAGATCGTGGATAAGTGAGTAATGATACGCAAGCTCGCTAGCATCAGACTGACAGATATGTCTAGGGTCCTTCTACCCCCTCTATCATGTTCGAAGACCGTTCAAGCCGCCGACGACAAGAGACTCACAGCCTTGAACGGCGCTCTTATCAAGGCGGGCTTGTGGCCCGCTCTCGACGCCTCAAAGAACGTCACATGTCTTGCACCATCTACCCAAGCGTTCAAGGATGCGGGAAGCCCCGACGTTGAGCTGTCGAAAGAGGACTTGGGCAGCGCGTTGTTGTAAGTTGTTTCACCTCCACGTGCCAGATTTTGCTGACGCATCTCAAAGGGCCCATACCCTCAACGAAGTTACCTACTCCAATTACCTCCGTGACGGCCAGGTCATTGGAACTCTGAACAAGACCGAGGTCCGAGTTCGCATCATAGATGACGAAATCTTCTTCAACAACGCCAAGGTGATTGAGGCGAACGTCCTCACGAACAACGGCCTCATCCACATGTAAATCATTTTTTAATTCATCGCATTGGACATACTAACAGGTGCAGCCTCGATTCCGTCATTCAAGCTGGAGGAAAGCCCAGTGAGACCAGCACTGGAACGTCAACCGCAGAAACTGCAAGCGCTACGTCAAGCGGGTCAGAGCCGACCGGAAGCTCTGCGACTGTTTCCCCAGACAATGGAAATTCTGGTAGTCGCCTGTCAATTGACTTTGGCATGTTGAGCGTCTTGGCTGCGGCTTATGCAATCATGTGAAAAGGATCATTCTCGGAGTATTGGATATATACTAAATTGTAATGAATTATTATATTCCTAATAAACATTATATTCTTTCTTTGAACTCCGCACTTCATGTCTTGGGCGGGTCTACCAAGATTCCTTGGGCCCTTATTAAGCGTCTACTCCCCGAGGATGTGTTTTCATAATGCCGAGACGAGGCCAAGACGGACGCCAGATTGACCCAGACTTGCACATTTCGATTTGTTCACCCGACGACGTTCTACTTGATTCAAGTCCCGAACCATGCTTCGGCGTGTGGACAATTGCGGGGTGACGCGGGGTGACAGGTACCGGCCGGTCTCGGGATGAGGGGGAGGGCGGAGCGGGGTTCCGTGTCATGGAGTATGTCCACGATATCAAACCTCCTAGTAGCCAAATGCCATACCCTATGATGATAAGCAGACAGTAGCATTTTCAGCAAGTTTATACCTGGACAGCAAAAGAAAGAGACCATGTCCACGCCCAAAGTTGCCCTGGTCACAGCTGCAAGCAGTGGTCTCGGCGCAGCCATTGCTCGCATGCTAGCCGTCGACCTAGGAATGAACGTCGTGATCAACTTCAACAGCAACGAATCACGCGCCAAAGAACTGGTCCAAACCCTTCAAGCGGAGTGCGACAAAAAACATGCAGGGTTAAACATCTCAATACAGGCTATTCAAGCAGATACATGCGACAAGTTGCAGATCAAATCACTTGTCGACGAGGCAGCATCGAGGTTTGGAGGTCGTCTGGATGTTGTCATATCGAATGTTGGATGGACAAAAATGCGACAATTCTCAGACATCGACGACAACATTGACGAGGACGACTGGGATCGCTGCTATGTTGCCAATGTGAAAAGTCACCTCTGGCTTTTTCACGCGGCGAAGCAGTATCTTGACCAAAGCAACCAGCGAGAAGCTGGAGTGCCTGTTTTTGTGTCCACAGCTAGTTTGGCGGGAGTGATCCCCAGCGGAAGCAGCGTGGTATGTTCTTCTGATCCTAAGAAGATTTCTCATTCACTGACTGTGTAGCCATACGCTGTTACAAAAGCTGCCCAGATCCACCTCGGCAAGTGTCTTGCCAAGATAGCCGCGCCGTCAATCAGGGTTAATACCATTTCCCCGGGCATATTACTTACGGTAAGTCGATTTCTTTTCGTCATTGTAACATGCAATCTCATCTTGATTTAGGAATGGGGTCTTTCGTTCCCCACAGAGCGACTTGAAGCGGCTCGCAACACGAATAAGTTGGGTCGTTTTGCAACGGTTGAAGACGTTGCGGAGCAAGTCAAAGCTTTTGTCGTGTCGAAGTCAGTGACTGGGCAGAATGGGGTCATCGATGCAGGTTTCGGTCTGTGACAGAACATTTAATTGCTTCTGAGGAGGAATGTAGCTTTGAAGCCTCTCGCGGATCTTGATCATTGTTTTATAAAGATAACCAATGAAGCTACAGCTTAACCTTCACAGAGTTTAACTCTACAAGAGACATAGTATTCATAATTTATATTAACTTCCCTCCTTTACCTAAATACTCATTCCAGATATGATACTGTTTTTATTATTATTTAACTAAATCTTATGCCTCGCCTGTCGTTTGGCGTATAATCTCACTCACTCTGCTCGTTTCCCTCGCCCCGCTGAAATAGTGTAGGGTATTTCATCCAACAGCACAAGGTAGATCGATATTCGGACACTTCATGCTCGCTGGGGTCTGGCCTAGCCAAGTTTGGTCGCCCACATTTCCGAGCCCCACCCCCGCAAAGCCGATCCAACCGCGTGCTACTCCATACGGAGTAGACCGGGAAGCCTCGAGAGCGCAAGTAAGTGGAGGCAGAATGAAATTCCAGTGATGCTCAATACCATGGGCTATAAGGGCTGAAGGGACTTGATGAGAAGACAGAGTGAATATACACAATACCTTTTCCTTGCATCAACGGTATCAGTAACACGAACTTAGACTACCCCATCATGGCTCGAACACATCTCAAGCGTCCCGCCTCCGCCAACTCAACAAGTAAAGCCACCAATGGCTCCCTGCCTGATGTCCCCAGGATAGTCAAGGATGTAATCGATAGCGTTCGGCGAGAAGGCGATGCCGCTGTACAGCGTTACAGCGAGCAATTCGACAAATGGTCTCCTTCCAGCTTCAAACTCTCCAAGGAGGACATCGACAAGGTTATGGCGCAGGTCCCCGAGCAAGTCATCAATGATATCAAGTCTGTTCAGTCCAACGTCCGAAAGTTTGCTGAGGCTCAGTTGAACTCAATCAAAGAGTTTGAGATCGAGATGGCCCCTGGGGTATTTCTTGGGCAGAAGAACAACCCAATTGACTCGGTTGGAGCGTTAGTACCCGATATCTCAGGATGACTATTTCTGATGTGCTGACAGCTGTCTAGATACATCCCCGGAGGGCGATACCCCTTGCTAGCCTCTGCGCACATGACCATCTTGACGGCCAAAGTAGCAGGCGTCAGAAATGTAGTAGCCTGTACGCCCCCTGCAGCGGGTGAAATTCCCCTGGCCACAGTCGCTGCCATGCATCTCGCAGGTGCAGATGAGATCTTCGTCCTCGGCGGCATTCAAGCCATTGCAGCAATGGCTATCGGCACGGAAACCGTGCCCAAGGTGGACTTCATCGCAGGTCCAGGGAACGCTTTTGTTGCCGAGGCGAAAAGGCAGTTGTTTGGTCAGATTGGAATCGATCTCTTTGCTGGCCCAACAGAGGTTTTGATCGTGGCGGATGAAACAGCAGATCCGTACATGATCGCCACCGATCTTCTTTCTCAGGCTGAGCATGGACCCGATACACCCGCTGTCTTGATCTGCACCTCGGCTGAGGTGGCAAAGAGTGCCATGAAATACTGCGACGATCAGCTGACTACGCTCAAGACAGCAGCGGTAGCTAGTGTCTCGTGGCGGGACTACGGGGAGGTTATTCTCGCTGATACGGTTGATGAGGCCTATCAAATTGCCGACGAGTTTGCTTCTGAGCATGTTCAAATTCTCACTGCGAACCCGAGAGAAGCACTTACCAAGATGCAACACTACGGAGCTTTATTTCTGGGCCCAATGACCTGTGTTTCTTTTGGCGACAAGGTAAGAAGCATAAATCTCACAATATTACGGATGCTAACAGTGTTGTGCAAAGTGTATTGGTACGAATCACGTTCTGCCTACAAAACACGCGGCGAGGTATACTGGCGGTTTGTGGGTGGGCAAGTTCCTCCGCACTGTGACTTATCAGGAAGTCAAGTCTGCTCAGGCAAGCGGTGAACTTGGTCAGCTCTGTGGGAGGGCTGCGAGGGTGGAACTCTTTGAGGGTCATGCGAGGTCTGGAGACATTCGTGCACATCGATATATCGGGGATAAGTTTGAGTGGATAAAACAGTAATTAAACACTTAGACTAGAAGCATATACTACGCTTGGCTTTCTCAAATTTGTCTCGTGACCTCGTGCATTGCAGCTATATTGGCGTGGTATTGTAACCAAAGAAGGTTTTCGTTCCTCGGGACCACTCTTCGCCCTCCACATCCGAGGTTAACTTTAAACTATTCAGGGGGCTTTGTCACGGAACAGGTAGTGCTTAAAAGTCGGCCATCGAGACTCCTTCAAGCCTCACAATTGAATTCATTATTATCATTCTTTCTAAGGCTAGGCTAGGCACATCGCATCCAACTACTCATACAGCCAATATGGATAGCAAAGCACCTGCAGACAGCGCAAGAAAGGATCTCAGGCCGATCAAGCGGTTTGTCACCACCCATACACCTGAAGGAACCACTACTTTCTCAAATGTTTTGTCTGACGACGCCCCTTTCCAAACCCTACCAGATAATGTCGACTTTGCCCTCTGCTACGCAACCAACCAATTTCCCGTCAACCTCAACGACGAAGCAGATATCAGTACATATCAACACTACACCCAAAACCTTCCTGGAATCACTCTGCCGACGGGCACAGTCCTTCGCGTCGTGGATATACCTCCTGGCGCCATATCGCCTATGCATCGCACAATCAGCTTGGATTATGGAGTCGTTTTAGAGGGGGAGATTGACTTGATTCTAGACTCTGGTGAGAAGCGCGTCATGAGGAGGGGAGACATCTCGATCCAGCGAGGAACCAATCATGCTTGGAAGAATAGAAGTGAGGAATCATGGGCAAGAATGCTTTATGTTTTGCAACCGGCTACAAGCTTGAGAGTTGCCGGTCAGGAACTCCACGATAACTCGATGCATACTATTCCTGGTTATGAGGAGGAGGCGGGGGAAAACCAGTAGGTCTATATGAGAAACAATTATATGAGACTTTGATAGATCCAACGATTGTCGCCTAGAAACATCTCATGCCATATAGTGATATGCTATCATCTTAAGTTGTATCATGTAAGCCAGCGCAAGCACAGCTCCAAGCGACTTATGCGGGCAGGATCATTGAAGACCATTGACGTGAGAGTCTGCCACAGCCCGCTACTTCTCTCAGATGATGCTAGTGGACTAAGCAGCGCGAATGCGGAGGAGACGTGGCGTTCCCAACGCACTCAACGTCCCCCACATCGGCTTCCCCTACACGTCAATCTCGGCTCGGCCCAGCTTATCCAGAAGCTGCTCGAGGTTCTCGACCAAAGGCGGCACAGCCTCAACGTGCGAGAAATTAGCACTCAAAATGCCGAGAACGTAGTTCACCACCGCCTCCCGGTCCATGAGCCGAATGGGAGAAGTGCCGTGCTGAGATACACATGGTTGGAGGATTGCAACCGAAGGCACCCCTCGGCTGATGAACCTCTGAACGAGTGGAGATTCCGGCCCGTTCAGACAAACCATCTCTTCGTTGTTAAGAATCGAATCGTTCTTATTTATCCCCTTGACCTGTGAGACCACCGCGTAGGCCCAGAGTGCAAGGTTCGCTTGATATAGCGCAATAGTGTAAAAGCCCCGGAGACGACCAGGCTCGAACATCTCTGCAGCTCTTATAATCTGGCCGGCGTACCATATTGCTTTCCGTGACTCGGGGCTGTTGGTCCAGTCTAAGAGTACAGACAGAGCGTTCCGGGCATCACTCTGATGTCCCTTGCCTGCAAACAGCTCAACCTCCTCAAAAGGAATGTGTAAGTGCATATACACAAGATGGTACATCATGGTTACCGGACCATCATGCCAGCCTGCCTCATCTCCCATCATATTGACACGAAATCTATGCAGTATCTGGATGATCTCTTGCTGTCGCAGAGTCAATGCTGGATCTGAGTGCCTCGGCTTGTCGAGCACGGCAATGCTTTGTAGACATTGCCAAACCATTCCCCAGATACCTGAAAGGACAACAAGCTGACAGAACGAACCATCATAGCTGCTGTCGATTTCTGCGGCATTGCGGAAGTATTCGTACAGTGTAGCCCTTGTTTGCTGGCGCTGTTGCCTCAAGTATATAGCTTTCCATGCTTCTGCATCTTTGGCAAGCCATAGATCACTAGACTCTGGCAGAGGCGTCTTGAGCTCTGAGAAGGATATCAAGGGACATGTCGACATGGCAATACTGACTTGAGTATCCATGACGAAGCAGTGATAAGTGAGTCTGTTGTAATTCTCTTGCTCAACCCAGGCGAGCCACTTATTGTGTAGGGTTTCGCCTGCGTCTTCTGGCAAAGGGGGATCAGCGGGAGTGTAGGTTTTGCTGAATCTTCTACCCCGCCGCAGCATCTGCGATCCAATTAGCACATTCGATGAAAATGATCCTGAGACATGTTGACAGGAAATGACATACTGTGAAGGGCATCTGGCGCTGGCTTTCTGCAATCTCCATCTTCCTCTTGATACCACTCCACAACCCCATCTCAATATCCAGAACAAACGCTTGTAGAGCCCAGAGAGCTCTAGTCATAGAGTTTGCGCTCTCAAACATCACAGGCAACGACAAACGAGCTACTTCGTGCAGCGCAAAGCCAAGGGAATGCAAGATCTTGGAGTCAGCAAACATGGTTCCCATGTTGACGATGGTGAGAATAAGCTCTGCACCATGTTGGTTTGGTTGGAACGAAGGGCCATGTATCCACGAGTCGGTCTGGACACGATGGTGGGAAAAGAAGCTCTCGATGAGCTTGGATAAGATCTCGGAGTGGGGAAATGCTCTGATGATGGCGAGTTTGCTTTCTGGCTTGCAAGCGTTCAAGGTTAATAGCAGCAATTGGTCTCGAAGGCCAACCGAGAGTGGTTTGAACTGCTGACTGCTTACTTCCAAGCTGCTGTTTAGTTGGATGGCGTCCTGGGGACTGTCGCCAAGAACTGATAGAGCCTTTATGTTGGAGTTGAGGTGGTCATTCTGCGAAGGCTCCCACATTCCGAGTGCCGATTCCTTATATGCCACATGGCCTAGCACAGCTGGGCGAGCATTATTGGTTGAGATGGGCGGTTGAATCTCGGGGTTGACAGGCATGGCTGCTTTTGGTTCCAGGAGGATACCATTGTAGTAAAACGATGGACTGCAGGGCAAGTCCCAAAGATCCATGGCAACATCATCGAACCGCGTATCACCATCGACACGAAAGTCCAAGAGACCATGAGACGGAAGTGGATTGTAGATGTGATTAATGCTGGTCAAGTCGGCTTGATCGATTGGGCGGCTCTCCTGTCCCTCCACGGGTGTCATGACGCCTCTGAGGAACTTGGAGAAATCATCTTCTGACAAGCTCAGATGACTCGGTTCCAAGACTGGGATCGATAGTTCTTGATCTTGACGGGTTAACAACCAGCTTCCGAGTATCATACGACGTTCTCACCTATTGTAGACTGGATGCTAGTCTCCGGTGACGTTTTATCTCCTATTTCCGTAAACCGAGTATCTCGCTCACAAGGAATACCCTTTGCCACGCAACGTCTGCAGGAAGCATCTTCGTCGCACTTGAGCTTCGATCCCGCACAAGCTTTACATGCCTGAGAAACACGAGGCGCAGCATTGGACATGCGCTTGTATCGCTTCACACCAGACTCTGCGCCATTATGCGCAAGCACATGACGTTTGAGAATGTCTCTAATCATACAGTGAGTAAATGCAGGCTTGGTGATGGGATTTTTACATACTGGCGTCCAAAAGCTTTGTCGCAAACATGGCAGCGAAAAGGTTTATCTTGCGCATCTATAGTCAACGTGAGTGATATGCAAGACAGAAGGGAGCACGCGTTGATGCTACTCACGAGAACGGATGTGACGGGTCAAGTGGTCCACGCGCCCGAAGGAGCGTTGACAATAGGAGCATTGGAAAGGGTTTGTTTGAGGAGACGATAGACGTCTCTTTGCCGTCGCCGGGGCGCTCATATCGCATGGGATTTCCAGAGCAGGAGGGACGAGAGGATCATTGTCACAGAGGATGAATAGTTGTGATGTTGATGGCCTGGCTGGACTGGTCTATGAGGCATGACCTTCGCCAAAACGCTAGACTAGGGTGAGTTGAGGCTAGTGCTGTGGATTCTGAGTTTATCGGGATGTGGGCGGCGCGGGGAAAAGGCGCTAACTTAGTGCACAGATCATCCTCTGGGACCCTAGGGTAGTTGCGATATTTGTCCGGGGATACGCTTTAAGCCTTTAAGTAAGCTGTAACGAAGTTGAGGCTGTCACGAAGTATAGAGTGAGTAATTCTCGTTAGGTGGTGAGTTCTTATTGCTTATCGCGACTGAACTTCCCTCTCACTTAAGAAGGATAGGATGGATAGGATCAACATTAAAATGACTCTGTGGTCAGCTGGTGCCTGGATCGTCAAGCCTTGAACCAAGCCAAACATCAACCCTCTGAGAAAAGGAGTTCATCGACTGGGATCAACACTGAGAACTAATAATTTCTGGAAGTGCACCTTACTGAATACTACTACCGAATATTATGCTTCATAATATCAGGCTCGCAAGCCGTTTCTGAACCGCCCAATGACATCTACTCGCCCACTTCGCGATCAACATTCCAGTGAACAAACTTCTCAATGTAGCCCCAATTCCACGTAGCATGGCGGATCCTTCGACCCCAGATATAAATAGGCACCCAGCACAAAATAACCGCCCCCGAGATTCCAGCCATGGCACCAAATGCATTAGCATATCCGCTGATATTGATCCAAGGATTAGTGTAGAAAGAGAGGAGAAATCCGAAAGCAGCTATATCTCGTCAGCTTCATCGATCAGGTCAGGGTATGGAGACAGTAGACTTACACTTGAACGCTAGCTGCGTGACTGCCAACTCTCCTGCAACGGGACGGTAGCTGTCAATTGTATAGACCAAGCTAACATTGGTAGCTTGAACGATTGCCATGTTCACTTTCAACTCCAATTAGCATTTTAAACTGCGTGGGAGAGTTGTGGGCAGACTTACAAAGACCCAGACCAATGGTAGGTACAATCCAGTGCCAGCTGCGATCGATACCCACACCATACAAAACCAGGGAGAGCGGCGCGATGACAAGCGAAATGAGAATAGCAGGCAATCGCATCTCTGGCTCTCGAATGCCACCATTCTTCCGAGTCAGTCGATCCGCCACCTTGTCACTAAAGTAGCCTCCAAAGAATGCTCCAACGCCGGCGCCGATGGGACACGAAATAAAGCATAAGCCGGCTTGCCACGGTTTGAAGCCATACGTGGCAGAAAAAGCTACAGCAAAGTTGGAGCTGATGGCAACGAGGAAGCCGATCGTGACGGACATGACGAGGGTGGCCCAAAGCACTGGAGGAAGCGTGAGGAGAACAACTGGCCGGAAGAATAGCTTGAGCAGGGACTCTTTCGTGTGTGTGCCGCTGTACAGAGACAGATTTTGAAGGAATGTGCGCTTTGGGGGTGGAGTATAAGATGTGCGTCCAGATGTTGAAGCTTCTTCAAACTGTACCTTTTCAATATCCTGATCCTGATCCTGGTCCTTGCAATTGGACTCAATATGCGTATTCGTTCCTTCTGTAGTTTCCAGTCGGTTGTAGACAGTCTCGGGGAACGTCAAGATGATCAGAATGGTACACACTCCAATCAAAGCGACGGATACCCAGTAGATATACCGCCAGTCCAGGTTGATGGTAATGAGTCCAGCAACAATGATTCCAACACCTACACCAGCGGATAGCGCAGTGGTATATATCCTACTCATGTGATTAGCGGAGGTAAATCGGGCATTCAAATATGGTCACTCACGCCATGGCGGCACCTCTCTCGTGCAAGAAGAACAGGTCCGAGATAGTCAAGGGAGCAAGACACTCAGCCACGCCCGACGCAAAACCCATGAGGATTCGCGCAGCCAAAGCACTTCCGTATGTAGTCGCACCACCAGCCCAAGCAGCCACAGCTGTGTACATTATAAAGGACAGGACATATGTAGGTCGACGGCCATACTTTGCAACGAAGGGCATCCATATCAGATTCCCCATGCCCTGGAGAAGAGCAGTGGTGGTGAAGAAGTAGGCAATCTTGGAAACTTTGGCGTTGAAATCGGGACCGGGTGGACCGAAGAAGGACTCGGTGGTACTGACGATGGCGACGGAAGGGCCAGCTGCTAGGAAGTTGCTGAAGAAAATGGCACAGGAGACGAGGACGGCGATGTAGAAACGGTATGGCTTGGACCTGTGTCATGCTTAGCATGGTTGTATGGGTGAGGGCATGAACCAGGTCAAAGCTTACCAGTTGAGCGGATCATTGGGATCATTCGTAGGGGTTGGTATGAGAATTATCTCGTTGGTCTCTTCATTGCGCAGGCGCAGGCCTCCCAGCATGTCGTTACGGACATCAGGCGTGCCTGTGTCGGTCTTGGGAATACTGGGAGACATGGTGTTGATGTACAAGGGAACAAGGGATAACCGCTGTTTGATGAAAAGCAAATGCTGACGAATCGCGATCCTGAGGCAAAAGAAAGGGTATCGGCTAGCGGATGTCCTAGAGCCCTTGAAAAGATCAGTGGGTGAAAGAGGGCATAACGGAATGTATTTAACTTCAGGTATGGCCTGCACAACCCAATAGATCTTCACGTCGGTGAGCCTGCACTGAATGTGTTGATGGTAGCTTAGCCCTGGAAAGGGGGACAAAATCTGCTAGCGACGCGCTCTAACGCGGATGAGGGGCGGCTCCACCCAACTAGCGTGTCTTCCCCACGGGGTTATAGTGAGGCAGATAGGTACTGTAGATAAGGGAGGAAGAGTTCCTTTCCGATGCTCCCCAGAAAACCCCACAAAGTGCAAGGGTATGTGATTGTGTTGGGTTGCAGAATAGAACGGCAGTGACTGTGTCTTCTCGTCTAAATCAGCTAGAGGGCGGGATAGTGACAGCCCCCTGCCACGTTAACTTAAAGTGGTTTGGCGGCGACCACAAACCGATCCGATGTGGTCTTGACCCCTCAATCGTCTTCGGCCCCTCCTGTAATTGTCGATAGGAGAAAATACCACATTCAAGTCATGCATCGGGCCCGTAATCATGATTCTGCCGGAAAAGCCGAGAGTGAGGTTGACAGGACCCTGGTGGTCAGTTGTAGAACCTTTAGATAAGACGTAAGCAACGCTCTGCAAGCATAAGAAACACTTCAAGATCAGCCAAAGGCGGATGAAAGAATTCGACCGCAGCAATCCATAACTATCTCTACTCATTTGATCCTAGATTGTCGGTCGTTGCGAGACTCCATTGTATCGTAACTAGGGCAAAATGGTATCCAACGGCGTCTCTCATACAGTCACCAATGGCCACACTTCCGCTGCCAAGTCCAATGGACTCAACATCGTCATCATCGGGGCCGGCATAGGCGGTCTCACGGCTGCCATCTTCCTCCGGAGGCACGGCCATCGAGTCACGCTACTGGAACAGTCTCGCTTTGCCAACGAGGTTGGAGCAGCGATGCACCTTGCACCCAACGCCAATGGAATCCTTCGTCGACTTGGTATCTTTGCAGAGACCATAGGCGCCAATGTCTTTGAACGGGTATGTAGCTCCAAACTCGATGTCGCCCTGATATCGGACACTAGAGACTTACGATATGACTGCAGATTACAGAGTTCAATGCGGCGAATGAAGTTGTCCGTGATGCTGAGCTCGCGGAAGCACACAAGATCTGGCAGCATCCGTGGCACTTGGTCCATCGCGTACGGCTGCATCAGGAGCTTAAACGACTTGCAACATCGCCAGAAGGGCCTGGCACTCCCGCAGTGCTCCGAACGTCTAGCCGCGTGGTGGATGTAGACACAGAAACAGCCACAGTCTTCCTGCAAGATGGCAGCCAAGTCCAGGGCGACTTGGTCGTCGGCGCTGATGGAGTTCATGTAAGTAATGATACTTTCAGTCTTCGGTCTTGCATCGCTTTTGGCTCGGTCTTTCACTAACAATAATCTATGATAAAAGTCTCGTTCGCGACATAAAGTCGTTGGAAAAGACTGGAAAGCGTACAGTTCGGGAAAGAGTGCTTTCAGGTTCCTCGTCCCCCGTCAAGCTGCTCTCGATGACCCAGAAACCGCCCATTTTGCACAGCACAACGGCCAACTCATCATATGGTACGCTGCGGACCGACGTATCGTGATGTATCCATGTGATGACAACAAAACGTTCAACTTTGTCTGCATTCATCCACGAGAAGAGAGTGACCCTGGGAGTAAAGAAGGTATGTTGCGCCCAAAGTGTTGACTTAACGGAGATTGCTGACCAGCACCGGTAAGATTGGAATAACGAGACGAGCATGTCGGTGCTATTGGGTGTATACAAGGATTTCGATCCTGCTTTGTTAAAGCTCCTAAGCAAAGCGAGTCCGGATTCCCTCAAGGCTTGGGAGCTGCTAGACATGGACGTTCTCCCAACGTGGACAGACAAGAGACTGACTCTTCTTGGCGACGCTGCTCATCCTTTTCTTCCTCGTCAGTATAATCTCATCACCAATGCCCAGGATACGATCAGGAAGTATTAACCAATATCTTCAGACCAGGGGCAGGGTGCCGGTGTCGCTATCGAAGACGCTGCCTCCCTTGCAGTTGTTCTACCACTAGGTACCTCCCCAGAGGAGGTGCCCGAGAGACTCCGCCTTTACCAAGACTTTCGTTACGACCGGGCGAACCGCATCCAAGAATTCTCACGCCAGGCAGGAAAGGATAAACCGGATAAGGACTTTGACAGTCAGTACATCTTGCAGACGCACCAGTGCATGTCACAACTAACAATCGTTCCTACTTAGTGATGGCGTATACCAACTTCAACTTGGGCCATGATGAATGGGACCATTCTACTAATCGTTTCAGAAAGTGGGACTGGGCACGGAAGCCTCATCTCTACTGGAGAATGCCCGTCTCCTTCGGGCCCTTCCCTGGTCCGCGCCAGACCTTCACAGGCGAAGCTAGGAATGCCACGAACTCGACATTCACAACAGCTTCAATTAAGTTCAAGACTTCACGAACCCTCTTGCAGAATCTCTTCCCCTCTACTTCGTTCCGATTCAAGAGTCCCGGGACAGTCGCATATGCTAGCTTCTCACAGACCACGCTCAACAAAATGGAGTGGCTGGGCGGCTCTGGGTACAGACACATTGGGCTGTACTTCCACGGCGTGCAGTATGTACAGAAAGACGGTACCGTCCGTGATGGAACATTCCTGCCAATCCTATGGGAGAGTCTTACCGATCCGATTGTCAGTGGTCGCGAAGAGCTCGGAATGCCAAAACTGTATTGCTCCATCGACGTTTGGAGAAGAACAAACAGTTACAGAATCCAGACAGGCTGGCAAGGCGTCAACTTTGGCTCTTTCACACTCGAAGGTCTCCGCGAGATAGATAGTGGCAGCTCTAAAGGGACGATCGGAGGCGAAGATGACGAAGGAATCTTTGCGTACAAGTACATCCCCAAGGTGGGAGATCGTGGCAAAGCAGATGTGGAGCATGCAACCTTTGTGCCTCACGCGGAAGAGTCCAAGGTCGTTCCGAGTAAAGTGCTCAAGGTCTTTACTGCTGAGAAAGCTAGCTTTGAGTTTGATCCTCATGATTGGGAGGCTCTTCCGACCCTCCATCACGTCGTTTCCAGGTTGGCGGAAGTCCCCGTGTATGAGATTCTGGGTGGAAAGGTTGTTGAGGGTGTTGGCGTCCCAGACGTATCCAGTGCTCGAAGAATAGACTAAGCAGGGAACTGTCAGTTAAGTATAGGAACGTAATGGTTTTGGTGGTATCAAAGGAATGGATCAATGTAGATATTATCTGGTCATCGCTGATTGAGATATACTTTAACTTTGAGCTGTTATTTTGAGTTGATAGACCTGACAGCTGATGCTTACATCATGTGCCTCACAAGCAATCGCCTTAAAGTATTCTGATGATGCCTTTGAACTATTTAAAGGATCCATTTTATGTATGCAGTCTTGATTTGACATAGATGGTTCATCTCTCACTATCACCGGGACTAATAGTCAAGGTCTTTTGACAATGTGTAGTAGTAACTAATCGATGTGAAGTCCTCCGTTGACATGCAAATGTACACCGTTGACCCAGCTTGCCCGCTCATCACACAGAAACCCCACAGCAAACGCAATCTCTTCCGGTGTACCCATCCGCTTTCCTGCAGGCGTAGCATCGATCGTAGGCTGCAAGATCCGCATAGCTTCCTCACCAGCAGCCATAAAGCCCTCGGTCTTGGTTGGACCTGGAGACACGGCATTTACCGTGCACCCATACTTGGGAGGAAGCTCCTTAGCCCAACATTTAGTGAAGGAGTCAACCATGCCCTTGGTACCAGCATAGATGGTCTGCAGGGGAGGAGAACCTCGTGAGCTAGCGGAACAGATGTTGACTATTCGTCCACTTCCTCGCGTCAGATGCGGAAGGCTACTCTGGGTCAGAAGAAAAGTACTGCGCCCATTGACATTGACCAACAGATCCCAGTCATCCAAGGTCTGCTCCTCAAAGGGTTTATTGACAGCTAGCGCCACATTGTTGACAACTATGTCTAATCGACCAAATTCTTGAACTGTTGCTTCGATCAGCGTCTTGGGACCTTGAGTTGTACCCATGTCGGCGCAGACAGCGATGGATCTGGTTGGCAGAGACGCTGCCTTCTTGTTGGCGCTGTCCGCTAGAGGAGGGAATGGGTAATTGATGGCGACATGTGCCCCACGAGATGCAAGTTCGTGGGCAATGGCGAAACCTATCCCGCTGTCGCTGCCTGAGACAATGGCTACTTTGCCAGCAAGGGGCTCTTGTGTCGACATGGTCGGCCCGTGGTATGATCTGAAGCAATGAAACCAAGATCTGTGGTTGGCAAGACTTGGGAATTTGGTGATGACGGGCTCACTCAGCAGCTTAATCCCCTGAATATTGAGTTTTAGTTCAGTAATTACAGGTATCCCCGCCACTGTTTTGAGCACCTCCGATCGGCTGAGGGGGGGCTACAGCCAAGCCAAGTCAGGTCTCGCCTCCTCTCGGAATGTGGTCCCACTATGATCGAAAGCAAGTCCAAGCTCCCCCGCAGCCAGCCGATCATATTCGGATGGAGCGGTCTCGGCCCTGTAAGCATTTAGATCTTACCTATCTACGAAGTTAGTTAGTTATGTCCCGACTGTATAAGGCGCGCAAGAGCGACGGTTATTCGTTCAGTAGAACGCATCCACATTAACCCGACTGATTACCATCCCTGCCATACTCCAATCTACCCAAACAACAGACATGACGCAAATTGATGCTCTTGCTCAGGCAAAATCTCAACTGCCCCCTTCATTCCCCATCATCTGGCGAGGCGATGTGAGTTGGGAAAGGGCCAGAGTGGGCCGCGTCTTCAACCACCGCCGACCATCACGTCAACCTCTTGCCGTTGTCGAAGCCACCAGGGAGGATCACATCGTAGAGGCTGTCAGGCTCGCACGCACTCTCGGTACCCGGGTCTCAGTGCGGTCTGGTGGTCACAGCTGGGCAGCCTGGAGTGTGCGAGAGGGTGCCGTTCTCATTGACCTGGGCAAGTACCATGAGTTTCTCCTGGACGACAGTACCGGAGTGCTACAAGCGTCACCTAGCATGACTGGGAGGATGGTTAACAAGCTTCTGGGGTTGCGTGGCCGCATGTTCCCCGGTGGCCATTGCCCAGAGGTTGCTCTTGGAGGATTCCTTCTGCAAGGAGGCATGGGGTGGAATTGCAAGGTAACGTGACTGACAGAAATGCAATGGTTTCCTAACTGACAACAAGTCTAAAGAACTGGGGCTTTGCTTGCGAAAGGTTGGTTGCTCTTGACGTGGTCACGGCCGATGGGGAGAAGCGATACTGTGACAAAACAACCAACGCCGAATTATACTGGGCGGCACGCGGGTCAGGCCCAGGTAAGCCTTTGACTCACTGAGAGACATCGACACGTTTCTCACACTTTTCTCCCTCGTGGTATAGGATTCCCGGCCGTCGTTACGAGATTCTATCTCCAAACAATTCCTTCCTTCAGCCACATGCGGACATCGGTCTACATATACGAGAAGAAGGATTACGAAGCGGCCTTCTCTTGGGTTATAAATGTTCGTTCCAAGTTGATGCTCCTGTCTGGTCATCAGTCCACTAACGTAATCCATAGCTTGCTCCTACTTTCGATGAAGGCACTGAGATTGTTGCAGTTGGAAGACATATACCAGGCCGGGAAGGAGAGCATATATTAATCTCTCTTGTCACGTTTAAAAATAGTGACGAAGAGGCTCGGTCCGCACTGCAGCCAGCTCAAGAATCAGCACCACCGGGACACGTTGTTTCGTGGTTTTGCGAGCCAACTTCCATGGCGGAGCAGTACGATGATCAGCATTCTGCTAACCCTGAGGGTCACCGATATGCAGTTGACAACTCCTATATCAGAAATGACGCCGACGTTGTTTGTCTCCTAAAAGAGTCCTTCACCTCACTACCCACAAAAAAGTCCTTTACCCTTTGGTACGCGATGGCTCCGGGCTCTCGGCGCAGTATCGAGGATGGTACCATTGAAGACATGGCGCTCTCAATGCAGACAGACCATTACTTTGCTGCCTATGTCATCTGGGAAGATCAGTCGGATGATCCCAAATGTCAATCTTGGCTAACCCATATTTTTGAGAAAATCAACCGGGACTCGGAAGGATCGTATCTTGGAGATGCCGACTTTCAAAAGCGCTCAACTGCGTTCTGGGGACGGGATCAAGGCAAGAGACTCATGAGTATTAGGAAGAAATGGGACCCGCAGGGTGTAGTAGCTGGCTATCTGAATGATGGAGACCGAAATGGTGTCGAAGGTTTGGAAAACATACATAAGTTATAATGGCATAACCAATATTGCAATTGTATAAATTAAGCTTACCAAGATTTCTCCCATATGAGGATATCAAAGCGGAACTTGTGTTTCTGAGAGTGTATAGATAGACATAATTTCTTAGAAATTGACTTAAACTCTTAAGAATCTAGACCAGTTGGATATGCCAGCATATCATATATGTATATATAAGGTGTTCAACAAAAGATTCCCTCAACATAGACTCAAGCTAATATCATGCTTGGTCATTATATACGACACCCCTCGTGGACCGAAGGCTCGAGGGTCAGGATCACTCCAAAGCAGTTCAACTATTTTTGCCCCCATCTTTACCGCACCAGGCGTACGGGCAGCTCTAGCGGAGAATCCAGCACGGAAAACGCGGATATGCTCCTGACGTCTCGCGACTGAGGCCATAATAGTGCCTGGCCAGAGGAGCATTCGACGATATGGTGACTCGCTAACAAATAACGAATAAAAGGCTGACATAGTATGCTCGACTCGATTATCGATTTGGGCGGCGAGATTCGGGTCCGCAAGCATGTCTAGGTGAAAGGTTGACTGCAGATATATGATAAGACCGTGCTGATATATCGTCACAGCTGCAGCTTGTTCTTCGCGTGAACAAAGGCCATTCGCGTCTTCTTCGAATGCATTGTAGCCTTCTAGCCGTGTTAGAAGTGAATCATACTGTTCCTGAAACGCGGTAGTGGCTACAATGCCTCTCGTCTCTTCTTCCCGGCGAGCTTCAACAAGCTGAGAGATCTCCGGAACCATCTCCCAGAGACCCTGCCCAAAGCCGAGTAGAAATCCTCTGGATCTGTATCCTCTCAGTATATCCAATGAATAGACTGATGGATCAATTTCCACGACCTCGTCAGATAGAAAGCTGCGGGGTGTAATAGTAATTTTTATCGCATGGTAAGCATAGAGCTCCAGTATAAATCCTTTCAAGTGTTTCAATTCATCAGATGGCGTGGGCTCAGAAGTGAGGAGATTGATGTACTGTCGACAAGCTTTGAGATGATGGTACATGGAGCCGCGAGAATGGCCTTGAACATGCTTGTAGCTGTCAGCAACGAGCCCCTTGGCGTTCTCACGTGGAAGGGTCTTACATCGTAGACGCAGAGGAGTAATAAGATCAGCAGGACACGGATTGGGGTAGATCGCCCCGTATGTTCATCCGGGAGGATGATCTGACCAGTTTCATAAGACAAGAGCTTCTGCAATCCAGCAAGTACAGTTGCATAGTGACCGCGAGTCGCCACTTCTAATGCTCGAGCTCTCTGGATAGTAGACGTCGTATCATTGACTGTCAGGTGGGCTCCTCCAATAGCTAGAATACAATCAAGAACCAGCGTATCAGTTGCTGCCAATGGTAGAAGATAATGAATAAATGGGTTTCCATCTAGACAGGGCCCTCGAGTCAGCATTTCAGCTGTAATATCTAGGTACTGCTGGTAAAGTGGACGCGAGTTATCGCTTATATTGACTAGGTTGCCGTAGGTCGGAGCGGCTCGAGGAGAAGAAGAAGTGGATGTGGACTGCAAGGCTGCTGAGTCCGTTGAAGGGCCGGGGGCTCCGGGTGGCTCATGGGGACTGCCGTCTTCTGGGATAGGTCTGTGAGAAGTGTTCTCTTGGGTGGGCCAAGCACATTCTTGTCCGGTTCGGGTGCATGATGAGCAGACTGGCTTGACTTCATCGCACTTCTTGCGTTTAGTACGACAAGTGAGACATCCATTCTTTGACCGTGGGTGGTTTCGGCGCCATTTGGTTGGAAAAGGGGCCCCTCGGTATGTGGGAGTAGGATCTTGGTCTGCCATTGAGAAGCGAAGTGAGAAGAATTGTTGATACTGTGATGTCGATGGTGTAATGCTGTTGTAGTAAGTGGGCTATAAGTACACGGGACTTGGAAGAGGCAACCCGTCGATCTTGGCTCCTTTGTTCCCAAGGTCGTCATAAGGATAGGGCTAAGAAGAATAAGCAACGACTAACTGCCGCTGTCATGACGATAAACTTCGAATGGACAGGGATTTGATCGAATCGCTAACCTAATTGAATCACTTACCAAAACGGAAACGTCGATTCTGCCTTGCAGGGATTGCGATCCTTTGGCCGCACTAGGGTTTTTGAAAGGAGACTGGCCAAGCTGAAGCGAGAATAATAAATTGGGATTGTAAATGCATCAAGTAAGTGGCATACGACTTTTTCATTGGCTTTTAATCGGATGACGGTGTGAAATATCGAAACAAGTCAAGGCTTGTTACTTACATCCTCTATCCGCTGTTGTGTCCAGCAGTCTATGATTCTATGCGAAATGACTTTTTAATCGCTGCGCTAAGGCGCTGAACAGCCGCACACATTTCCTCCTCAGCCGCGCTCGCAAACGTGACGCGCAGAAACAACTCATTCAGTTCCTTATGCGCCTCAGCTCTGAACCACGAGCCACGAGCAAAAAGAACTCCCTGCTTAATACTGTGCTGGAATATTTCCTCCTCGATCTCGCTCAGGCTGCGATGTCGGTAGTCTGGATGTTTAATATGATCGAGTCTCAGCCAGAGCTATTACATAAGTCAGAACACCTCTGCCACACAAGGAATAGTAGGGAGCTTACAAACATGCCCGCAGCCGGAGGGGTCCACGATACGATATCAGTAGGTAGGTAGTCTTCACAAGCTGCGAGTAAGGCATTGCGTCGTCTGGTGTAGTTCGTCCTCAGATTGATGAGCCACTTGATATAACCCTCATGGCCCCACGTCTCATCCACCAATTTCCAGACGATCAGCTGCGATATACCGCTGGGTCCCTGATTTGCCACTTCAGCGTGACAGAGATACTTCTGAATGACCTCGTTGCTAGCCGTTATCCATCCCATTCTCGAACCGGGGACTAACACCTTGGAGAACGAGTCCATTCGAAGTACCCTGCCATCACTGTCCATACTGAGGTACGAGGGAACAAGACTAGTCAGGAAGTCATCAACAGTCTCGCTTTCTGCGACTTCAGTCCCCCGTCCAGTATAGGGCTTCATTTGGATAAAATAGTAGGGCTCATCTTCAATAATGAAAATGTTGTGCTTTTGGCAGACACTGTAGATTTCACGTCGCCGCTCAAGGCTCTGCGTTGCACCAGTAGGATTCTGCCCTGATGGTACAGTGTAAAGAAGATGCGGCTTTCGAGCACCTCGGGCCTCTTCATCCCAAGTCGCCAGAACGTGGTCCATGTGACTAGGGAGTAGTCCCTCCTCGTCCATCTTGACTCCAAAGGTCTTTATGCCCTGTGGAACAAAGGTCTCCATCGCCGTTGCAAAGGTGTACTCCTCTGTGAGGATAGAATCATTCCTGGACCGGTCGCAGAGCATACGAACGGTCTGCTCCAGAGCTCCAGTACTTCCGACGGTCAGGCAGACGGCCCAATCTGCATAAGGAGGGTTGTATACAAGATCAACGTGTTCTGTTATCCAGCGCACCATCTGTGGGGATCCGGTTGTCTGACCGTAGTTGAAAGCAATAGATATGTCGTAGTCCGAGGTACCGTTCCCGGTGTCATATTTGCCAATGCGAGCTATCTGCTCGGTGCTAGCCGGCGAGCTGAGTATATGCTGTTTCTCAGAGAGGTTGGGTGGCGTGGGTATGCGCATGGCGATCTCAGAGATGGGAAAGTATTCGCTAGAAGGTAAACCGCCCCCAAGGGAGATGAGGCCGGGTGTGTTGATGTACCCGGCAGCTTGTTTGAGAATGCAAGGCGGACGGTTGCTCTCGCGACTGAAATGTGCTTGAAGCTGTCAATCTTGGGTCTAACAGCAAGGATCAAGATAACATACTATTCCAGCTTCGAGCTAAAGGCTTTGCAGTGGTCTATAGACAGATGAATTCTATCGCAGTCACGACATACCGTCGATACTTACAGGCAATTTGAACATGTCACTATGAGACATGGCTGCAGTCCCGGGCCGTATCTTGGTAGCTGTAGCTCGCCTTTCACGCATGAGTTCAATTTTAACATGGCTCCCTCTAGAGGAGCCAAGCGTCGTTGCTGTTGAGTGGCCCATGGTGCACAGCCCTTTAGCTTGAACGATACAGACTCCATCTTGAACTGAGTTTAAGTAGTCATCTTCAAAGGGCTTGACGGACTCGAGTTACTGGCTTATCTGCAGTCTCGGTGCCTGTCACAGACGTGTTGTTTGTCGGCTCGAGCGCTTTGCGCCCCATGGGCACGTACCTAGTAAGGACTCCATTCACACGCGCCCTACGGTGCTGCGTAGTGGAGCAATAATGCGCCTGACTAGTTTAGCTTGCATGACGCCGCAAGATATAGTAGGTTTTGTGCTATCGAGGTGGAGCTCAGTCTAGAACCGTATGGGTCACTCGAGTTGACTTGGTACACATCAATGAGCAAAGGCTTGGATCAGATTTATGCGAAAGAAAACAAATTGTGTAGTCATGTCCATAGCTGACTGACTTGTGGAACTGGGCCATCTCCCACTTTGCATAGCCTGAACAGTTCCAAAACATGACGCTCTAATCCTTGGATAAATGCTGTTGTCGAAAAGTGGCGATCCACTGCTCGTTATCAGCTATAGTCTGCTCCCAATTATCATCACTCCCATACAACAGCCTTCTCGCCTCGCCCTGAAACATCTCGTCCGTCGGAAAGACACCGCTTGCAAACGACTGTTGAGCAAAGCGGCCCAGATGCCACGCCAGAAACTTGGTATACGAGTCGGGCGTCAACTCAAACCCAGAATCGACCTGCTGCTGCTCCGGATCCTGGACAGGCTTGCCATTTCTCTCCTCTATCTGAGCTAAATGGTCCGGCACCGTCGGATCCGTGGCGGAGAAGGGCACCATGGTCAAGGCCTCGTTGGCAAGCAGGTATGGCGGAAGGGCGTTCCGGACCTGCGCTGCGATCGAGGGCTCAAAGTTGTGATCGCCCTTCCATTCTGCCATCGTTTTGCCCTGACGAAAGTGCTGTGCGAGGTGATCTGCGCGGTCCTGCCACGAGTGTAAACGTAAATCGCAGAATCCGCAGCGGGAGGAGATCGGAGGTGGCGGTGTTCTCCAGTCGTCCAAGATAGGCAGCGCCTCTAGTTGATGGAATCCGCGCAGGTGCTGAATGAGATTATCCTTGCGCCTGAAAATGTGAGGCTGCTGGCCATTGTGACATGAGCTGTGGTGATGAGAGTTTAGGTGATGCTCAGTAGGGTCAAGAATGTTGCAGTATGCGCATGTGCTCCTCCCACTCGCCGACGACACCACTGCACCACCAAACGGTGCACAGATCCACTGGTCGCAGTCGAGATGCAGCGTCTTCTCATGCCTTGTCCAGTCATGCTTCTTAGCAAACGAGTCGCAACAAAACGTGCAATGGAAGATCCGGGGTTTCTTATTAGCACCAGCGACGTCGTTCCTCCTCTTTGCTACGCGTCTGCGGTTTCGATTCTGAAACGATCGAGAGGAATGTGTGGAAGAAACGATGGAGCCTGAAGACTGACTCTGCCAACTGGCCACGCTTGGACTCGATGATGGCACTCTGGTCAGAGGAGCCTGCATGTTATCGGGTAATGGATTTACTTGCAGCGCGTCGTAAATGGCTGACCAGGATGCGGATTCGGTTCCGGGAGGACTGTTTCTCCATCTCTGCAGGGGGTTAGACACTTGCTCATTCGCATCATATACAGGAATTTGAATGCTTCGTCCGTTGTTCAAGCTGTTCCTAAGCTCGTAGCGGCTTCTTCGACGTGGGAGAGTCGAGGTTATGCTAATTGGAATGGCGGGTATGGCCGTTGATGTATCGATCGGACAGAGTTCCTGATCGGCCAACCAAGAGGTACTCAAAGTCTGCTGCAGGCCTTGAGAAGGAAATCCATCGTTATGATTTTGCATGTGTTGATGGCTTAATGACCCCAGACTAGATGCACACATGTGATCCACCTCGAAGCTGTCGGTAGCCAGGTCAAAGCAATCAAAGGTCGGGTCTACAGACAGTGTCTGATCAAAGCACAATCCAGAGCCGTCATTCAGAACAGGGAGTAAGTCGTCAAAGACATTCGCATCCGTCTGAAGGGGGAGCTGGGATCCTCCATGCCAATACACTTCATCTTCTTGAGTCAGGTCCATTTCAGAGCCAATTGAAGAGACGTCCAATCTCCTGGTCGGGGTTGCAGAATCGGGGTGGTTGCAAACGGCTCTGGTGGGGTGCTTGTTGGGATGTCATGTTCTGCATATACCTTGAAGGGGGAAGATAGAAACGGGACTTGGAAAACACTGGGAGCAAGAAACGAGTGCGACGGGCTTTGTTTAATCCGATTGTGGGGATCAATTGTCCACGCTAGTTTGACGCTGTACCGAATGGGTAGTGATAGTGTGGACTTGGTCTCTGCAGCTCAAACTAGCTGACTCAATGAGTGAGCTGAAATCTTCCCTTCTATCTTGATTTCTAACTTTAATAACTACCACCTTTCTCAGTACCCTCTATTCCTCTAGCAATATTGACCTCCTGACTCATGATAAATTGCAGCGATGTAAAATCGGTCGCCACGTGGACCATATCGAACCCAGCCTCGGCATATTGCCTCGCTTGTTTACCAGATGTACTGTAGATTCCACATTTCTTGCCAAAATTGTGGCTGACCTCGAGCACACGCCCAATCGCGTCGCTCAGTTCAGGTTTGACGACGCCTTGAATGATAGGATGGCCGATGTTATTGCCTGTATGTCAAGAGTTAATACTGGGCTCGGCAGTACTTACAGTGCTGTATAACGTACCTAAGTCGAATGGTCCCACGAATAAGACATCGACGCCATCGACACCAGCGATTTCCTCCAAGTTATCAAGGGCCTCTTGGGTTTCGATCTGGACTATAGTAAAAAGACTGCTGTTTGCCTGCTGGAGATATTCCGTCATCGTCGGCATGGGGCTGAAGCGCTCCATTGCGTAAGGAGAGCCAAATCCACGCGTGCCTTGTGGAGGGAACTTGGCCGCTTTGACGATTTCTCTGGCTTCCTGCGCGGTGCGAAGCAAAGGTACGATGATCTCAGACAACTAGTTAGTAACTGGTCAATAAAGGTGCAACTAGGACTCACTCCATGCGCGCCCGAGTCCAAAGCTCCTATTTCTTGTAAGCATCATGATCTTATAGTTACTCACGGTGTACTGGTCTTACGTTTGATCATCCATGACTCCATACCGGGAATTCTCACTATCGGAGACGCACCAGCTGCAGCAACAGCAGGGACTGCCTCGTGCATAGCACTGTCTAATTACAGTCTCAGTTTCGGGGAGTAATTAGCAGACATGTAACGGAACTCACCATCGATATTACCATGCTCGCAATCGATCGCCACCCAGTCGACGCCCGGCACGCGAGCGAGGACACGCGACACATTGGCGCCAGGCACCATCTGCCAGAGTCCCATGCTTGGGCCTGGCGATTGCTGTAGTGCCTTTCTCAAGAAATTGCCTTGTTCCATGACCGGGTTTGAGTTGGGAGAGTAATATCAGAGTAGAGTACTCTGCACGATGAGGGGAGAGGTCGGCTGGTTTTATTGATGAGAAATGGCGGGGTAAGATTAGGCTAATAGCCGTCCTAAAGTCTAACCTTATATCTTGCAATTAGCCAGAGAGCAGCTCGGGCACTCAATGATTCTTTATCATTAGATCCTACACCCTCGTAAACGTTCAATTGTTATTGGACCCTAAAGAGATCGTTGCAGGCGCAGCAGGTCGTATAATTTAGCAAGGCGCAAGGCGCAGGCGCTAGGCAAAAGTGGCACAGCGAGGGGGTGGGGGTTGAGACTTATGCTAGTTGCGAAACCGGAGCATAGACGTAGACGGCATCATCACCGGACCATAATTTTTCGACAAGATCCTCATCGTCTACGTCGATTGTGTAGATTCAGACAACCATGGCAGCTGCAAAGGCAGCTTCTTCAGGTGATTCAACAATTTGCAGTGAGTCGTAGTGAAGGCAGTGTGAGGAGTCATCGTCAAAGTGCATCGGAATTATTCTTTATAAGCGCTTGTAACAAAATGAGGCCGAACAGATAAGTTATGCAACCAAGGAGGGATAATGTATTTACAGATTATGCTAACCGGCAGGTCGAGTTGTCTATACTATCCGCTTTTCACCCCGCCTTGTGTATTAGACCCAATCACCCCACATTCGAGGGTCAACAAGCTGCCGAGGTCATTGAAGCTACCCTATAGGTCAGGCATCCCCTTGTAGTTAAGATTTTACAATTTTACAAACAGGAATACAATAGCTATGGTAAGCGGCAATGACATAATGTAGTAGAGGTATGTTGGCACTACTGAGATTGTGGGTTTGCTCTTGTTTCCCCACCAGACATCCTTCAATGGAAATTGTTCTGTAAGAAAAGTAAGCCATGTTACGCGAAATTAGCGGCTGCTTGACACACTCTGAGAACACTGACCCGATGTGTCTCTGAAGTATTTATGGACGATATGACAGCCAGTGCTTCCTCCGCAGTGATGCCTCGATACTCCGTCATGATCTCCGTTAGAATACTCTACACCTGGCGAGCCATTGACGCTACGACGCCACAGACATAAACAAATGCGCCTGTGAGAGTAGACATATGACTTCAGCAGCGAGGTCTCTAAGCCTATCATACATGTAGACCATTCAGTGCCGATTTTTTGAGAATTCTGTGACGAGCTTAAACTTTCCTTGGTTTTCCCTCCCCCATTCCTGTGTAGTCATCCATAGATATACAGATAATTCTGGGGCACCTCATATCACCAGCCTGGGCGAATTCAAAGATACCCTGGCCAGTAACCAGAACAGTCGTTACATATTTTTGAGCTACATGGTGCGGACTTTGTAGAGCGACAAGCCCAATTGCCGAGAAGTAAGATATAAAAGAAAGTCCCGCAAGGCAGCCACTCTTACAAATCACACAGACTTGCTGTTCATACAACATGCCGGTCTGGTTGATCCGTATGTACGAGCCTCACGTCAGCCGCGGAGCTCGGCAGTTGCGACTTAGTAGTGACGGGCCGTCGATGGTAGAAAAGCAATTGGCCTGGGCCACACGGGCTGGCACTAGCGGGTTTCTTAGATGCTATATATGACGTGTATCGTCTCGGGAAAAAGGCCCGAGTGCAGTCCCCGATGACACACAGACTTTGTGTGGATCCCGCTGACAGTGTCTTGAGTGTGTGTTGATCCCGCTGAGAGATCGACAGTCCGCGTGGTAAGGCGGCTTGACTATTTGTGGACCCCCAGCTGACAGATCGACCGCCTGTGTAGCATGCTTAAGGACAGGAGTGTAATCCTAATAACATTCCGTATGATACCATAAGGAAATAGCGACAAGCTATTGAGCATTACTTTAAGATAAGCTTTTCCTAAATGCTTCTAAACTAAACAGTTTACGTTAGTATATATTCTAGCAGTTTAAACTTATAGCTGAGAGCTTTTACGACTAAATTGGACTTACTATATCTTATAGCTATAAATTCACGTTATTAGGCATAATCACCTCCTATCCTTGGTAGGCTACCTGGAACTCCATAATGACTTCATAGAGTAACAGCCCCAGTCAAAGCCATGACTGGCTGAAAGCAATTCGTTTACCATCCCCGATGACCGCTGAAGTAAGAGGTCAAGGCGAAAGTGTCACAACCCTGGTCAAACTAGGATGTACCTACCACTCTGGCAGGTGATCCGATAGATTTCATTACGTTAAGTATCACAATTCATACACTTTTCTCATCAAAACATCTACTTCGGGTAGGTACATGTTGATTTATCATCAGTCGATCAGTACAGGGTCAACCGGTCTAGAAGGTATCTTTCGGCCGCCTCGGTTTCCCAGCGATGTGTAATGTACGTTCTCACTTTTGTAAGAGGAAAATAACTTTAGCATTAGGAAAATAAAAGGCAGCACATTCCCGCCATTCCATGACTGTCTTTTTCATCACAGCTCATCACACTTTACACTCAGATTCCTTCTACACTATCAACAATCTACTCAAGTCTCATTCAATTTTTAATAACTTCATCATGATGTTCAAAAGCGCCCTTCTTGCCCTTGCCGCCACTGTTGGCTTGTCAAATGCTCTAGGGATCAACTGCCGAGGCAGTGGCCTTTGCAGTGGTAACAAAGGTGCTCTTGGCCAGCTCATTGCCCAGGTCAGGGCCATCGACCCCAACAAGACCTTCAGAGATGGCGAGCACGTTAGCTGCGTTGATATCAACAACATTGGCAACCACCCAGCCATTTGTGCGTTCTATCAGAACATTGGAGACCGCTCCTTTTCGCTTGCCCAGACCCAGACGTTCCTTCAGCAGATTGTCGACCATGGCTGCAAGCTTTGCGGTAGCGTCCCAACTGACCCGGGCAACAACGTTTCCAACGGTCAGCTGACTGTCAACGTCGTCATCAACCCTACGAGCCGCGACACACGTCAAAGCCCGGCTGTCTACAAGAAACGCAGCGACATGGCAGTCAACGAGAAGCTCCCTGCCAAACGCGATTCTCCTGAAATCCCTGCAGCCTACGAGAAGCGCGGCGACAATCTCCTTGTCAGACGCCTTGGTATCAACTGCCGTGGTAGCTCCACTTGTGGAGTTGGAGGTATCGGACATACACCCAACGGAGACCTGAAGGACGTTCGTGATGCTGTTGCTGCTGGCGAGGAGGGTAACTTTGGCAACGGTGACCATATTGCTTGTATTCCTTTTGCATTTGGAAACCTGTGTGCTTTCTACCAGGGTATTGGCAGCCGTACTTTTACCAAGGAGCAGTCTGTCACGTTCCTCGACCAGCTTAGACAGCATGGATGTTCCAAGTGCGGTAGCATTCCTGTCGATCCCGGCAACGACGTCAAGAACGGACAGCTTACTGTTAACTATGTCGCATAAGTGGCCATCAACTAGTTAAGCCTTATGATAGCTAGGTTTGCTCTGCATTGTTTGACTTCAGACATTCTGCAGTGCCGATAACTATCTACGGAGAGCTTTAAATAGAAGGGGAG
>JAAOAK010000400.1:0-17809 GCA_013396175.1 Fusarium denticulatum | reverse complement strand
AAAAAAAAAAAAAAACAAAAAACGGTAATGTAAAATACTATTATAAAATGATGAATGGTCTTGAGATCGTAAACAGGGCTAATTGTAACTGTTGCGAGATTTAACTTTCCGAAGGATTCTGGATAGGGTGTTTGATAATGTGGCGCGGGCAGACTGTGGCTGTGCTGAGACCTCAAGCCTCAACTCAGACGCGTCGCGCGTTGCAGGCTCTCAACCCAGCCAATCTCAACACACTCACAGCTCAACATGCCACCCCGAAAAAGAAGTGCGCCTACCGCTGACGCTTCGGAAGAAGCTGCGCCCAAGCGAAGATCTCTTCGCCAAGCGGCAAAAGGGAATCCAGAGCCTGAAGCGCCTCCTCCAGCCAAAGCAAGCCCGCCAAAGAAGGCTGCCAAGGCGACCACTGTAAAGAAGCAAGAGAAGCCCAAAGCAGCAGTAAAGACCGAGGAGCCCGAAGTGCCAAAGGTGAAGAAGGCGGCCAAGAAACAGGAACCTGCTCAGTCCAGCTCTCGTGGTGTCTCGGAAGATCCAGATATTGACTCGATCCCGACGATCAATCCTGATGCCCCGAAGCACGATGGCCAGTGGTACTGGCTCATGAAAGCTGAGCCTGAGACGCGCATCGAGAATGGCGTTGATGTCAAGTTTTCTATCGATGACTTGAAGGCAAAGACAGAGCCTGAAGGATGGGACGGTATGTTTTCATGTCTTCTGGCGGATCTCGCATACTGACCTTGATACAGGCATTCGAGCTTACGCAGGTATGAAATCACGTTCAGCGGATGATCTGAAATGAAACTGACCTTTCGCAGCTCGGAACAATATGAGAAACATGAACGCCGGTGATCTCGCCTTCTTCTACGCCAGCAACTGCAAAGAACCCGGCATCGTCGGCATAATGGAGATCGTCAAAGAATTCTCCGAAGACAGCAAGTTCCCCATAACTACCCGCACCATGTCCCTCATCTAACATCATCAGGATCTGCTCGTCGACCAGGCGCACCATACTACGACCCCAAGTCCACCAAAGAGAAACCCATCTGGGACCTGGTCCACGTCGAGTTCAGAAAGAAGTTCGCTGTGCCGATTGGTCTGAAGGAACTTCGTGAGCTGGGCAAGCCTGGTGGTCCTTTGGAGATGATGCAGCTGCTTAAGCAGTCGAGGTTGAGTGTGAGTAAAGTTAGTGGTGAGGAGTGGAGGTTTTTGTGTGAGCTTGCGGATAAAAAGGCGAAGGATGCTGGATTGAAGCATGATGAGGGTGAGAAGTGATGCTGTTCTGGGGGATGAGGTGATACCTGCCACCAGGCGAGTGAGTGCGGCTGGCGATCAAGGAGTTTTGTGCCGCGATTAATTGGTGAACAAGCACATGTACATTACATTTAGCAATATGCGCGACCATACAGAGTTTTCGCTTTATACTCGCGGGAAAACTGCTCAAGTTTACGCGAGCGGTACGCTAATGGTTCTCTGACTGGAACAATTGGTACAGCTATGGGGAGGCGTTAGCTCCGTGGATAGCTGCCTCAGCATTGAATTTGAGTGAAGATGATGCCACTGCGACGTTCGTTTAGACAGTTCCGGTAGCCACATAATGGGTTGCAATATGAAATTGACAGGGGCCCGGAATGAGTACAGGTAAGTACTCTCCTCTTGAGTAGATCTTGATCAGTTGTGATCTTTAGGATTGTATATTGATGAACTCCTTTTGAATCGGTAGAACAGGAACACAAGACACGGGATACTTCAGAAGTCGACGATTCAATATCTCGAGCTTCGATCTGAGGACTCTCCCGTTGAACTATTAACAGCGTACCCATCTTTCTGGCCAGGACCTCCACCTGTGACTCGGCACTTCCTTCAGTGTTCCTGGATCTGAACGTCTCGGCCGTCGACCTCCGTTGCAGGAACTGCTCCGAGATACCTACTTTAGTCCAATAGGCTGGGCTAACTTGGCCGGGCTTCAAGAAGTGTAGAATCAGCAGCTTCGTGGTTGCCATGCTAATCCGAGACTTGCTTCTGATGCTTGGCTATCAGGGAAGCACGCTGAGCATCGGAGAGGGTGCTGGAGCTAGTGAGAAGCACACGGTAGGCGTTGTCATCGACCATGATAGCAGCAGAACGAACGATGCATGTCCCTACGACGGCTTTGTGGATTCCACTTGATGCAAACCGATAGCAAAAGAAAAAAGCGTCGAGACGATTGAGTTCACCGAGCTCATCAAAGACAACTTCACTGGAGATCGGTTAATGCGACTGTGAACAGAACGGTCTTCAATGATGTTGACTTACTAAATCTTCTCTGTCTGGGCTGAACCAGACGAACATCCAAATAGCTTGTTCAGCAGAGTGCCAGCTAAACTCCCAAGGCCCTCCATGGCCTTACCGTCAGCAAGCTTCCCGACAAGATCCTTAGCAAATTTGCCAATATCCGAGCTCTCGCCAGTGAAGACGTCAATGGAAGTGCGGCGACTGATGATGTGGCTTATCTTGAGCAACTTGTGATCGTTGCCATTTCTTCTGTAGTCATGTCAGAAGAAGCCGAAAGGTGTTCACACTTGATGTCATACTCAATTTCGCTCAGAAAGTTCTCAATCTTTTCCTGCGCCCACTGTGAGGCAACTTCAATGGCTTCCTCCTCAAGAGCATTACGATCAGCCGGCTCTGCAACATTCATGGCAGCTTGTATCGTACCAGACATGGCGATCAATTGCGGTGCTGGGAAAAGGATTTGAGAAGCTTTGGAAAGCGTCTAAAAGGGATGCATTGGATGATAGAGAGAGAGAAGAAGTGCGTTGTTGTTGTTATATACAACGTTCTGAGATTCGCTTAGTTAGTGGTCATGCAGCCGTTCAGCTCGCCACAGACAAAGCACTAGGCCATCTTCAGGGGGCAAGAAAATACTAAGCCCTGATGTAGGGTGTCAAAATGAATGTGGCAAAAAGTCACCTAAGATTGGGCTAAGCTTGGCTAAATACTTTTGTCACTTAGGGTTAAAGTCTTGAGTTTTCTTTCCTCCCCTAAGTCATATTTTCCATGTCAGGCTAATCCCCCGCTCAATGTAGTTAGGTTAGACAGGGGTTGTAGGTGAGAGTGGCGGCCTGGAGCGTCGGCTAGCGACTGGTCTAGATTGTCCTCCACCTGATTTCAGCTGTATGAGGACGAACTATTTACTTTACGTTCTATTAGTGGAGATCGATAGTCCCAATAAAACGTTGTTGAAGATTGCGCTATCTGCGCAGTTTCTGTCATTTGTGATAAGTCTAAAAGGAGGAAGGCTGAAGGACCCTGCGGATCACGTACCGCCTGAGAGATTTGTTAAGAGAGAGTTCTATATTTTTTCAGCGTTAGTTGTCAGACTTTTTAGAAGGTAGCCGTTCCCTGGTAACCTGTTCGGCCCATAACATTCACATCGAACGGACTTTGGTAGCCACTTGACCGCTCGGTTATGGCATCGGCACTCACGACATCGACACATCACACGATTGTGTCTAAGCCCGTACGGCTCAGTTGATGCGCATGAGGGTGGGACAGGTGGACGAGGATTCGAGAATCCAGCGCTTCAATGATAACTTCGAGAAATAAACAGGTAGTAAAAGTAAGAATGCAAATATGACGGCAAATAATCTAACATAGCATTTGTAACCACGATAACCCATATTTATGCATCTTGACAACCATTTAACCATGCGTTCACCCCAGAGGTATCAAACTTAACATCAAGGTACTCAGCTCTCGAATCACCATTGAGATCGACAAACTTCATATCTCTTCCGCTACTACCACCCCCATCAGCAATCTTCCCATGCGGAAGCCAAACCACCTTTGCAGCATTAGGTCCATCATCCGGCCCGCCCCCATCCAACCACAAAGGCGCATCGCCATCTGTCTCCGAGAGGGCAATATAATCAGCCTTCCCGTCGCCGTTGATATCGGCAAACACAACACTATCCCTTCCTACACCAACACCCAAAGCGATCGTGCCTTGGGGAATCCATGTAACATTTGCTGCATTAGGTCCATTCTGGACCCCCTGCATTCAGCCAGCATTCGACACTGCCGTCGGTGTTGATGTAAAGATATTCAGCACGTCCGTCGCCGTTCAAGTCGGCGAATCGCACGCCAGCTCCATCTTTACCAGCACCTGATGCGATCTTCCCCTGCGGGATCAATGTAAGCTTGGCAGCATTAGGTCCATTATCGGGCCCGCCTGCGTTCATCCAACATTCAACGCTGCCATCGTCGTTAAATATTGATATACTCGGGTCTTCCATCACCGTTGAGGTCCGCGAATCGCACGCTGGCGCGGTTGCCAGCAACGCCTGACACAATGGTGCCCTGAGCTGACCACTGGACCTTACCTGTGCTGGCACCACCGGAAGAACTGCCGAGATTGAGAAATGCTGTGACAGCGCCGTTGTTGTCAACCCAGAGGTACTCAGATCTCCCGTCCCCGTTGATCGGCGAAGCGGACGGCCGTGCCCAGCGTTGTGTTCAGTGCTCGTCGTTCGCACTCGTCGGTGTAGTCAAGAAGTTCCTGCGTTAGAGCGGATGGCGTATTGAACCTTTTGCAGTCGCAAGTGTTCGAAACGGGACTATCAACAGTGTCAGCATCTTGCCATCCACTCCCACTTGCATTGAGATGTTGCACTTGGTAAGACATGCTGATTTCACAAATAGTTTCGCACCCAAGCCTGCTCCCGTAGCAATCTGGCCCTGCGGTAACCACGTCGGATCATGCTTGCAGGTATCCCTATTCGGTCCTCCTCCTTCACCAGCGACGGGTGCCCTGATCCAGCCCAAGTGATCCGCTGCCGTGAGTGCAATCGCCCACTTGATGGCCATTTTGTTGTAACCTCTATCATTAGGATGCAGCCCATCGTTCAGATCCCGTCCCCACGGCTGACGGCATGTCTACCATCATGATATGTTGGCCCTTACGAGCCCTCGCTGACATGACTTTCGTAGTGGCATTATTATAAATCCTTATCGGGGATTCTGTAGCGCTCGAAGCGGCGGGAACAATCCTAGCCACGATTATAGTCGCGTCGGGAAGTGCGGCAATGGGTGCCTGTCGAGACGTTCCGGGGCAGTGTACGACCCCGTTGCCTGACCCATGTCGTTAGTTCCTGCGTGGAGTAGTACCGCATTTAGTCTCTCCTTGTATGCGCTGTTATACTCTGCGATCTGAGAGATGATATAGTCACTGTGTCCCTTATTATCGTTATCATTCATACTTCCTGCTCTGACCGATCCAATCATGTCAACGGTATTGCCAGCCTTAACCAGAAGATCTCGTAAGGTGTTAGGGTAGCCGTTGCCGTCTGAGCTCTTGTAGCCATATGTGATGGAGTCTCCAAGCGGTAGTATCCTCAGGTCCTTACCCTTGAGCCAACTATTTGGTGTGTATTCACCAGCACTGAACGCAATGGCCTCGAGTGCGCATATTTCTTCGTAGTCGGGGTCTATCAAGTTGTCGTCGTCTCCCGTGTCAGAGTCATCGTCGAAGTGATCATCGAGCCAGTCGCTCTCGAGAGTCAAAGTGGCGCACTGAGGAATACCGTACCACTGGGAGAACCACGTTGCCATTGCATACCAGGCGTAGTTGTCAGCTACATGCGATTAGTTCAGAGACTGGTACTGAGTATCAATATAAATCCTTGCCATTGAGGTATGCGATACTTGGATTTCCTCGCCAGAGCTTCAGCCTTCTCTGGCCCGTACACCAGTCTGCCAGTCCCCATATCTGGATTCTGCCTTTGGTCATAGATGACGTCTATACGTCGTCCAGTTATCAGTCAAGCAGCATGACAGGACTTCTTGCCAAATAACTTGCGTGGCGATCGGCCCCCAATGGCAAATAAATGTGTCATTTCGTGAAGAAAAACTGAGGCGCTGTTCTTCATGTGTGTGATAGCTCCATTAAGCCTTTTTCCTTTTCTCTTAACAGACTTGGCAAATTGTCGGAGCATGTTGAACATCGACCCCCCAATGAGATGCGAGGTTGAAATAATTAAGTGGTATGTCGCGCTCGAGGGAGCCAAGCTCTAGGAAGACAGGGATAAGGATTCTGTCATCGACATCAATACATCTTACTGTAAAAAAAAAAGGTCCATGCGGAGTTCAAGGCTCTCAATGGAGCCGAGACGAAATAAATTGCTCTCGATCTGCTGAAGAAGGATATAGTTGATGAGGACCAGAGAAGTGTCGAAGAAATACGAGGGAGGATTGCCGATCTCAAGAAGGCTTAGAAAATCCAGGAGCAAGCTTAAAGAGAGAGACGGGATGGAAGCAGTAAAGGGGAGAAGAATAAACAGAGGAAATTGAAGAAAAGGTTCTGGCAGTACTTGCGAATTAAGCATCTTTTCATGACTGGAAGCCGCTCTCACCTGGTTATATAATCTAGTATTTAGAAGACGGCACAGGCAGATAGGTTCTGTAGTTTCTCCACGGTAAGTAAGAACCTTTTGGCGTTGCTGGGCATTTTTGAGGTGTTCTGTTAAGCAGAAATCTAATAAGGAAAGGTATGCCCGAATGCATTCCAGCTAGTGTTCGTATGGAGTTTGACGCTGAGTTTATCAGCGATTGAGCAATGATGGCGTTGGTAGCGTGGCACCAAAAGGCGGAAAAGCCAATCTAGATCAGAATAAGCTTTATAATACGCCCAACTTGGTATGCTTACTGACGCAAGTGCACCACATACGGACACTTTATAACTGCCATCATCGCGCTTTGTCGTTCCTCGACGCTCTCCTTCTTTGACGATCTTCTCACAAACGAAAAATGCTCTGATGATGCTGACTATACGAGCTCCCAGCCAATCTTCACGGTTCCACTCCACGACGCATCCTACTTGAGACAAGTCGCTGCACGCATCTCACCGAAGATGACAGAAACTGATATCCACGAACCTCACGACGGTCCCATCGAAATTGCAAAAGGGCTTTTCTCTCACACCGGTGGCCAAAGCTCACGGCTGTTCAATGTTGCGATAATCTTGGCTGTACTGGGCTTATCCATTGTTGCGTTGCGAATCTGGATAAGCAAAAAAATCATAAACAGATGGCACCTCGATGACAGTCAGTGGGCGCACAAGCCTTATAGTTGTATCGACTGACACTTTGCAGCACTCATAATCATCGCAGCCGTAGGTTGGGCCTCAGGATTTTGACGACCAGGACTGATTTGACGGAATAGATCTTTGCGACACTGGGATCCGTCAGCGCTGCGATAAGTAGGTATTTGCGTGCGAGATTTGACGATCAAAACTAACGACAGATAGACGCGCGACTCGGTGCAGGTACTTGCATCAAAGATGTCGATCCACGAGGTCTTTACATCTTATTAGAGGTGAGACTGCCACTGGTAAAACTCCCTCATCATTGCTCATCATCGTTAGAACGCAAAGTGGGCTGGCATCCCAGCTTACAACCTAGCCACTGTCTTCACGAAAGCTTCAGTCTTGATGTTCTATCTCAGATTCACTGTCGATATGCACTTCATCATCTGTGCCTACGCTGTCCTGTTCGTCGTTGTGGCTAACTGTATCTTTCACACCATTGCGGCTATTGCATATCGCTGTCCAGCATATGAAGGCGAGAATTGCCAAGGCATCGTGGACATATACGCAGCGTCAGCCGTCATCAACTCTGTGAGCGATTTGATGCTACTGTTGCTACCGTTTTGGTTGCTGCACCCTATGAAAGTGCCACTGAGTCGCAAGATTGGCATTGCGCTTATTTTAATGGCTGGCGGTTTGTAAGTATCTCACAGTCCTTTTCATGAATGAAGGTACTGATACTGATCCTTGAAGCGTCCTGATTGTCAGTATCATCCGGTTGGTGACAACTGTAAAGGTCGATGAAGACTTGGACTTTACATATAGTCTGGGCTACGGTCTACTATGGAGGTACGTTGTGCGCTCGGGAGAACTCTAGCCACATTCTGGAGTCTAATCCTCAAGCAGCATTCTCGAGCCATGGGCTGGTGTTATCTGTGCCTGTCTGCCATGTCTGAAGCCCCTGTTTACTCGATGGTTTCCAGCTGTTAAAGCGAGGTCATGGTTCAGTGGAGCTGAAGGGCAAGTAACCCCTTCCAGCATTCAGGCATCATTTAAAATCGGTTAAAAGAGCAGCATAAGCGAGATATAGAGAATCAATTAAACCTATAGCTTCAGAGTGTCCTGGTCCATCTATGCTGCGCCGGCCGTTGTTCTTCAGGATGGTCTTATAGAAGGTTTGGGCTGTCTTAATTGATTATGGTCACAATTCTGGAATGGGATATCACACATTGAGAACCAAAGGTACTGAATAAATACGCTGAGCGTTTTGAGCTTTGTCCTGTGTGAAGGACTTCGATTAGATCCACTCTGATACTACAAAACAAGTAGTATACAGGTGTCTCCAGCCAGAAAAGCAAGTTGATCTGGTGGTCGATTCGACTTTTCTCGCAATCCCGCTCTGGTTAAGATGCCACAGCCACGTTCCTCGTCATCTAAGATTACCCGGTCTCACTTTCCTCGACCGAGGCTAGTATGAGGGCCCATAGTTGCATCATTCTTGGTCTTTTCCGCTCGTGGAGGGTGGAGGGAAAACACTTATGACGGCGGCCTTCTCCCGAAGATGTCTATGAGCTCGTACATATAAGCCTCCTCTCCCGGAGTATAATCTTGCGATATTGTAAAATGGTTCAGTATCTTGCTCAGGGACTTGAAGGGTACCTTGTGTTTCTGGAAGATTCCTAGTTGCAAAAATAGCAAAGGTTATAACTTGATTTCCTATTTAGCTCTGGATGCCCTGTCCTTTCACTGTATGGGGACCTTCCTCTTAGATGTGGGTGATGATCCTATTAGTGAGTTCTATAATTCTGCTGCAGGCATCAAGGTGCGTATTGCTGTTCTGAAGGGGACCCATTGACCAACAACCAAAGACTCTGCAATAACTAATCATATTTTGACTTTTCCTCGTGGCTCAGTCCCGACAACTTCCGTATTCGGCCTGTTTATATATAGGCTGAGGATGTCCAATTCACACGGCGGAGGAGGTCGTTGAACCTCGGACGCCAACTGCGAAGGGATCGGAAGCGCTTGAGTCCCGACCTGGGGTCCTGTGATCTGAACATGGGGCCCCTTTGTTCTAACTGGGAGACGCCCCTTATAAAAAAAGACCAACCGTTAGAAAATGGGAAGGAAACAGGCCTTGCTTCTATAAGATTATGTGAAGTAGGGCTATGTTTTAATACAAACCGCGCTGGCGCTTGCTTTTAGGTCATAAGTGGCTACCAACCATGGGTTGAATGGCAAGCCGACACAATATACCAGGATGTTTTGCAGCATGATATTACATTTCAAGCCCAAGGGTCTCTTGCTAATTACATCATCAATCTCATATACGACGATTCTCCCATCTAGCATGCTGCAACCCACAATCATTACTAAGTGTTCCAGTTCCATTAGGTCCACGTTTCCATTCAAGGCTATCAGTTCGATCGCAGCTATCACATTGACGCACCAAGCTCGCGAGTGGTCTGTCGCCCCTCGTCCTCAGTACGTCGATAAGGGAGGACGCCTGGATGCTGTCCACATAAATCCTTCGAGGTGATTGTACTCGGCGGCGGTGTTCTTTGTTGAGAATCGACTGAACTATGACATCATCCAAGTCAAATTCGACTCTATCTTTCCTCTCTTTGTGCTTAGTTGTGGCGGTTTGTTGGGGGACGGATACTGCATCTTCTGGCATCTTTGATCCAATCGGTTGCCAGTGGCCAAAGAGATCAAAGTCGTCTTGAGAGGTCTCTTGCGTACTGGGCCATCCATTATGGACGACTACATCATTACCCTTTGCTAAGCTTGCCAATAAATTCGGCGAGCGCTGGAACAACTTGCTCCCGCCAAGCGATATAGAAGGTTTGTCCGTCCGTCGTCTTTTCCCAAAGCTGGCTAGGAGGCTATCTTCATGAGCCTCCTGCCCGGAAGTATGATCTTGTGAGATTGTGTAGTGGGCGCTCCGAAGTCTGCAATCTGGTAGTCTGTATGTACTGTGGTGAGGGGTGATGGGTTCGTCAGGTCTAGGTAGAGGAAATCCATGCCCAAACTCTAGTGGCGTTGTTGGCCTCAGCTCATTTATTGTGGCAGTGTAGGGTTTCAAGGAAACTCTTCGCGTTGCACCTTCGGCCGCTGGCTCTGCAGCATAGGTTTTGAGGTGCTTATTCTCGTCTTGAGCATTGAACAAAGCGAGCAGATCGCCAGAATTCATCTTGTCCAAGCTAACATCATCTAATTTACCATCATCGTCAAGTTTCTTCAGTATCATATCCCAATCGTGGCCAACACTGCTGAGGCTCGTCTTGTCGTCTGTCTTGGTCTTGGTGACCTTGGTGCTTTTAAGAATCCCGCCAGTGTCACGCCTACCACCGATAAGGCGGGATGGGAAGGACAAGTTAGGTTGCTCGATGACCTTGATTGGTGAGCCTGCGTCTTTTGCTCTGGCAGGTTGTACAGACCTGGCCCTGGTCACCTGCCCTAGCGTCTGCGGGCGGTTCGACATCCCTAATCAAGATTTTTAAGGCTCTGTTATTTGGGCCAGGGCGCAGTTTTGGCGGAGGATAGCGACGACACCGTCTGGTGATGCTGAAAGAGGGTCGTGTTCTATCCGTTGTCATCTGACCCAAAGAAAGGCTAGCGCTTACGTGTACCTGATCATTGGCTAGCTAGAATTTTATAATGAGGCGCCCAATCATATCAGGACTCCAGAGCGAGCCTTATCATTTTGTCGGCTACCAAGTCATCATCCTCTTCCGTTCAATGTCAATAGAGATTTGTTCCTACGCATAACTAAGTGATATGGGTGCGGTTTTCACCGTGTAATATTCAACAGTTGTTAATCCAACTGATGAGATTTTGATACAGAGACTATCCTTAAATTCACTGTAATTGTAAAAAGCGAAACCAACATATCTGTAAACTATCGTTCCTTCTGACCTCTCTTAATCTGATCCGACGTGTATCCTTTATGAAGGCGTTTGATATATTCTCCAAACTTCTTTGCCTCGGCCATGACTGACTCAAGATGCTGATAAGCAAGCTTCTCCTTACGGAAAACAGCAAGCTGTCTTGCAGTTGAAATCATATTTCGAATCTCACGGCCGTTGAGAGGAGCCTCTGCAAGATCATCAAGCCGATCTCGCATACTACTGATGTCCACACCGAGTCTTGGAGCAGTTTGAGGGTTGCTCATAACACCAATGAGGGATGACCCGCCAGCTTGTGTTATACGCTGGGACTCGAGCTTCTCGAGCCGGTTGATGAAGTTTAGCCAGATCTGGCGCCGTTGAATTTCCTCCAAATCATTATAACGCAGGCTCAGCTGAATCCGTGATTTGAATGCTTCGTCAAATATGCCAACCCTGTTACTGGTCAGGATCATAATTCCTGCATGCAAAGTTAGTCTGGCAAGTAGAATGCTATGGAGTTGATTACACACCGTCGTAGTACTCCAGTACTCTGAGAAACACTAAAGATAATGTCAGCATGAAATGCTTCGAGTGCGTTGATTGGAGCCTCTTACCCGAGACCAAGGCATTTCTTTCAAGACTATCAAGCTTCCGCTGTTCTAGGAACACGTCGGCTTCATCCAGAAGCACCACTAGGAAGAAGTAAGTAAAGCAGATACATAATGAAGCGGCTGCTCACCGCATCCCCACGTTTTTCCTAGAAGTGAGACAACTTCAAGGTACTAACAGAGTCAGCGTTCCGCACTAGTTTGTTTATCTTAGTTGTCCATACACGTTCTACTTCTTCAGCTTTGGTACCAACGTCGCCACAAGTCACTCTGTACAGAGGCTTCTTGGCAATCTCAGCAACGCTAGATCTCTGTTAGCATAGGTCACACAGAGGAACAACAGCCATATTGAGTATACCTTTCCGCAGTGAGAGTCTTTCCGGTTCCAGGCCCTCTATATGTGTAGTCAGCCTTTACGGATCTAGTCCATTGTTGACGTAGGCACCTACCCATGAAGTAGGATAAAGAGCCCATTTCCTTTACCATGGATCACATCCGTATCCCTGTCCTCGTTTAGGTGGTTTGTAACCACAGCTTCAACCAGCTCCTTAGTCTGGCGTTCCATGACTAGTAGATCAAAGGCCTCTTCATTCCAAGTTACCTCTTGAAGTAGATCAACTTCCAACTTGACTAAGAGAATGTCAGCATATTCTTACATAGGTAATATCAGTCAGCTTAAGCCTTACCCCAGTCCTTCTTTTGCATGTTAAAGCCGTAAAGGAATGTCGGGAGGCACATGTAAAATCCATCTCCCAAGTCAGGCAAAGGTTCGTCCCGGGCCATTACCTCAGGCCCGAGGTCATCTCGGTATCGAGCAGGTGCTTGTTGGCCGCTTGTAGGAGGGTGCATCTGTCTGAATGTTGCTCTGTCAATCATGAATCGAGAACCGGAATTCTATGCGCTTGTGAGTGAACATCCTCGAGGGTACCGTATGAAAACTAACTGCACCATGAAGATGGTCTTCAGGAGTACCCCGAACACAAACATATTTGCGATAGCGACACTTCCAAAACATCAGGCCTCGTCGTCTCAGATTGTCAACAGCACCATCGTCGTCGTATTTCATCGGGAAGACCATCATGGCGTTGATAGGAAACTCCTCTGTCAAAGAGGGTAAACCAGAGAGACTGAGAGTGGGGTTGAATCGTTGGAAGTTGCCGTCGAAATCCCAGTGGCTGACACGGATTGATGCCTGAAAACTACCTTTCGTTGGTTCGTTGACACTTGTAGCAAGCCAACTGGTCGCAGTATATGCTTGCCACTGAGCCATAGATAACCCCTTAAGCTTTGAGATGATAATTTGACCAGGAGCCTGTGTTAAGTAAGACTTGCGAAACGTGCATGGAGGATACTAACTAGTACTTACAAAAAGGTATGGTAGGAACTTGGCTGTAATCTTGCCTTCGCGGATCAAGGAATCAACTTTGGCCCATTCGTCACCAAGATAAAGTCTCAAATAGTGCTGAAAAGCTTCTATCTGGTTTTTGAACTCCTTGCTGAGGTAGGACTTTGCCCTCTCGATTCTGTTACGATGCTGAAACCACCAGAGATATGGATGCTGAGTTTCCTGTGCACGGCCATCCTCAGCCTCCAAGTCGAATGTTTCTCGAGAAATGTTAGTAGACGATTGAGTGTCCTCGGTAACAGCTACAACAAGCTGGTCCCAAGCAACTCTCAATTCGTCCGAGACAATATGAACATTTTCTCTGACGAGAAGCTCAAATTGACCTGGATCTGGGACCGGCGGCGGCCTTCCGCAGCACTCATAGTCGCGGTAAGCAATACAAACAATGTCCTTGTTACGTTCAAGATAAAGTTCCAGATTATCGACCAATCGACTACAGCGTAGATGAGCTCGATAAGGTCCATTTTCGACAAGCCAAGGATCATCCAGGTAGAGGCCTTTCTCACCAGAATATTGGCAACTGATTCGATTGATTATTTGAGCTCTTGGTGGTCCCTGATTAGAAAAGGCCAATCGCTTCAACGACTCAGATTCTCTCAAGAGCTTATCCTTGACTTCGAGCTCCTCGATTATCTCGTCGTCACTGCAAGTACTGGGCATGTTGAGAAAATTGCAGATTTTCCGACGCCAGTCGATCATCATAGGTGCTCGGTGACGGATTCGGGATGTAAGCTGATGGCTATCTACGTAGATTTGAGGTTTAGTCGAGATCTCTACTATAAGGCCGAAGGATTCACTCACCGGAACCATCATCAATGTCTTCGCCATTTGTCGACGACGGTTGGGAAACGTCGTCCTCGGCTCTGAAGACCGTGTCTGAGATGCTAGCCATCACTGGATGTAAATGATATACAAAATCTCGACCACCGCGGAAGAGATTAGTAGAATGTTGGAGAGAAATAGAGGTTAAGCTGTGGTGAATTGTGAGAGACAAGGTTAGCTCGAAAAATTGAGATTCACACCGTGCTTTCAGCTGCAGTGTCTGCCTAATATGCAAATTTGCGTCATGTGTCCAGCAATGATAACCAATAGCAAGGTCCATGTAAGCGCCAGCCTCGTTTGGAAAAACGACATCATGTACGACTTGCGAAATCGTATTTTCTCCATTTGTTTACCCTGTGAAGTAGAAGACAACTTCGCATTTCCAACGCGACTCTATATCTCTTGAGCATGGATCTTCGCGAGGTGTTAAGCAGGCCAGTATCCCTGCCAAGCCAGGAATCGTTGAGCGTTGTCCATTTCGCCGGGCATGGCAGCACCTCGAACCACGCTTGCGTATATTGTCGACGATCTCATATGGCTTGTGATCTTGAGAGACCGTGCATCAGATGCATCAAGCGCAATATAGGACATCTTTGCCACGACGATCCTCGCGAGGATGATTCCAAGAACAGAAAGACTATCCAGACTGCCCAGACTCTGCAAACCAACACCATGAGTATAGTTAACTCCAATCTAGAGAGCTATCACTACACAATATCGCGAGATCATACTGGAGGGGCAGAGGATCGGAAATCCAAGATATTGGCCGACTTTGGGAAAAAGCATATTAAGGCTTGGACCAAAATATCACTAGCAAATATAAACAGTCCAACTGCCGATCCTGATACTTCTGCCGAAGGCCTCAAGTCTCTTGGTGGCCCAGACACCCGTATATTCAAGGATGGATCTTCAACGTAAGTGTCCATTATTCCAAACCATCATATCTTGATGCTAACCATCGCTATAGCTATGTTTCCACACCCAAAGATATCTACCAAGTTCTAAGCGAGACGAGGAGGTCCCCCATTGCTGCCCCAACGCAATCAGAGTCATTTCCGCCTTTAACACCTCTTCAAGCACTGTCAACCTTTACACCTTCTTTGTTACCATTGAGGACGACAAAGACCCGGCATTCTGCCGATGAGAGGTCAAGGTTCAAAGCCGAGATCCGATAAATTGAGCAAAAGGCTTGGGGCAAACCGCTAGGAAGTCGTTTCATGACTAAAAGGAAAGCAAGATTAATCTCAATGGCTTCCTAACTGGACTGCTTCTGACAATAACACCGCCACTAAGGACGGTAGCAAGAAAATAAATAAACAAGACTACTCTACAATAGCGCAATGATTAAACTGATCAGGTTTCATGAAAGATATGGCGTTTCTCGATCTAAAAACAGAAATTGGATAAGATAGCTTTTACCTAAAGTGCATAAATATATAGATACATAACCACTTCAGATAAGCTATTGCCGCCAACCCTCTAGGAAAGCCTTTGCGCAAGCCGCGGCTGTCGAAGCGGCATATGCTTGCCATCTCTTATCTTTGTGACTGTCAGAGTAATCGCAAATACCTTTAATAATAACGCAGGGCAGAGTGTCCCATGCTCCCGCTCCCTCCATCTCGAAAGCAATGATCCCTTCACTACGTGCAATACTGTCGCGGTCTTCCCCTGACTTCATAACCTTATCTCCAGAGCCAAATTTCCCAAAGTGAACAGCGGGATACAGAGCTGCCTCCCTTTGGCGCTTGCGGGCTACAGACCTTCCGATATCGCACTTTAGGTCTTTGCAACTTGTTGAACGGGATCGTTCACAAATCAAACCTGTTGAATCACCTGAGTTGCTAATACATATAGTGCATGATGATGGAGGATGGTGCATGTGGCTATATGTCGACTCGAAAAGGATATCTTCCTCAATACCAGGGTTCTTCACCCCAAGTACCTCACTCAATGTGGTCAGATGTTCATTCGCTCGTTCTCGAAGTCTCCTACGAGCATTCAGACCTTTGAGCTTGGCGATATACCCCAGAATCTCCACGGGCAACTTTCTAGCGCTCTCTGACACGCTACTTTTGATCAAACAACCATCTGGATATTGTCTTGCGAAGTCATAGCGAACTAGTCCATCGCTAATGACGACGTCGCCGAGCAAAAGCTCTGTCCCATCTTCAGAAAACGGGACACCTCCGCAAATTCCTACCACTAGTGCCAGTGAGATTCTAGGGAAGGTCGTTCGGCAATATGCCGCTATAGTCGCAGAGTAGGTCGTCCCTATGCCGGGCATATGGACTAATACAACCCCACGCCGGCCGATAACACCAAATGTATACGTATTTGTGTCTCCCTCGGAACGATTGTAGCCGCCAGTCCATGGCTCATCAAATAGCGTCTCAACAGCATCAGCTTCAAGCGTTAATGCACAGAGAATTGCTATATCGATTTGGGGAGGTTGGATTGGAAAGGAATTCTGCTGAAGCAACTCCGACCATCTTACTTCCGGTGTTTCATCGATAGAAGTATGCTGGTCCTGTTGTTCAAGTATTCTGTTGCCCTGTGGTTTTTCCGACGTCTCAAATGTTTCTTGTCCACTTCTGCTTTCGACTGGAAAACTAAGGGGAAGATGGCGCTCCGATGGGGTGTCAATACCACCCATTCCATCATCTAAATCAATTTCAGGTGCTGGACCAACCCGAAACAGGAATGGTGCTTCTGCAACAGACCACAATGGATGAGTTGCAATAAGCAATACTTTCAAAGACGTCTTATGTACGCTTGCCCTCAATTCTTCTAGTGGGGTAGGCCATGTCGTTGTGCTCTCAGCTCGTTCCCCGAGAACAGTAACTGTCATAATGATGATCAAACTCGGGAACATCTGGGATATTCTCTCGAGTATTCTGAACCAGTCTTCGCATGTCGAAGCTTCTGCGAATAGTTGTACCATATCAGCCAGGGAACATATGGATTGATTAAGTGTTACCTTCCGTAAAGCTTGGAGTGCGATCTGTCGAAGTAGTTCTCGTTCATCAAATCCACCAAAGAAGTCTGTTGAAGCCGGACACTGTAACATGGCCACTGTTGGTTTCTCGCTACCAAGGTATTCCCAAACTTCGGCAGCAAATCTTTCAAGGCGATTAACGGATTCGTAGCCGCCTTGAATCAACAACAAACGTGACTGGTCTGACCTTGCCCAGTCGTGAAGCTGCTGGTTCTTCCATATATCCTCGGTATAGATGTCTTCTCCCGTCAAACCGCAGACTTCCTGAAACTCCAAGCATTGTTGTTTCATGTACACAGGGTCCAGGATCACGGATGGAGCCCTGCATAAGACCGGGATGCCCCAGAAGCATGACCGTATAGTATATGGCGAGCATGACGATAGCGTCATTTTCCCGGAAATGACTCCTTAAAGCGGTCAGTAAACGGGGACACCGCAAAAGCTCAAATAGTACAAACCGGAAAGACATTCGCGTAGCTGCTCGAGTTCAATACGATAGTTCTGATCCATCTGCTGAGGCATCAATATGCCAGAACTGACAGGATCAGAGTCTTGCTCTAGCGCATTTGATGGAATTTCCAGCTGTCGTTGCACTTCATGGAAGAGTCTGCGCAACTTTGTATCCATTCTTAGGTATTGTTCAACTTGCAATTTCGAGACAGGCAGGTTGGTTCAGCAGACTGACACGTCATCATATGAAAATCAGGCTGTGGAATTTTCAGCTCGAAGCAGCTGCATGGCGTTGGCTATCTTGCACAGCGATTCAATTGGATATTCCCTACGGCTTAGTCAACCACGCCATCTCATTTGGATTGTCCTGCCAATCAATCAACGTGACAAACAATCGCAATTTCGATTTCTTTCAACCTACCCCGCTCAATATCAAGTCCACTTAAGAACACGATACCAAGATTTTAACACACATCTTTTAATCTTGGCTTTTTTAAAACGGGTTTTAGTATAATATTATAATTATTTTATATTTAATTTATTTCTAACTACAAGCTTAAACTTTAAACATAATAGTTATAG
>JAAOAK010000399.1:0-17794 GCA_013396175.1 Fusarium denticulatum | reverse complement strand
TGAGCCTGGATACGGTCATCCTCAGAGAAAGTGCGCTTGTGGCGGGCACGACGAGGGTGGGCGAGGAAGTGAGGTCCAACGGGCTCGATGGTTCGCTGAGTAGCCTCAGTGAGCTTGCCGATTGCCTTGAAGTCCTTGTCGGCAGCCCAGCCGCTGGGAAGGGCGGGAAGGGGGATGGTCACAGTAGCCACGGAAGCCATTATGTGATGTGTGGATTTGGTGGTGATGGAGAGAGGGAGAAAAAATCCGACGTTTTTTTGGCTGTAATAATTTTTTTCAATGGCGCACTTAATCGAGTTCCCCCACCATGGACGGGCTCAACTCATTGGCGGGGTAAAAGTTCCAGTGGGCGACCGGACAGTTACAGTGGGAGGACGCTCTAGAATGCTCTACCATAGCGTTTTCATGTGTCCGTATCCGCTGAATATTCCCGGCTCAGCGATCGGCCGTTGCGGGAATCCGCTGAGCCGCCTGGCCATTGAAACCATCCAATCCAGTTGAACTTGAACTGGACTTTTTTTACTTTCGATTTCCAAGCCGTTTCAACTCGACCTTGAGAACCCCAGCACGATACCCACGACCTCCTGTTGCGCCAGTCCTTCATTTCAGTCCGAAGACTTTTCATTCGCTAGAATTGTCGGATTTCAAAATGGCCACCGCTCCCGCTCCCGCTCTCAATGCTTACCGACACCTAATGCGCGCGGCGCGAATTGCTTTCCAAGGTACGAAACCATTCCGGAACCAAATTTCGAATGCAGTCGATTTCTTGTTCAAGACTGGTCCAATGGGCTATACTGACTATCAATTCACTGCAGGCGACGCCCCTATCCTCTCTGCCGCTCAGCTTCAGATCCGCAACGAGTTCCGCCAAAAAGCCTCGGCTGATGCTGCCGATGCATCTGCAGCGATTAAGCATGCCGAAGAGGTAGCAAAGGTCCTTCGTCAGAATGTAGTTCAGGGTCAAAGGATAGAGGAGGGCAAGGACACATTCAGTGAGTTCAGCTGGTTGGTAGAGGGCGAAAACGGAAGCTAATACCATCTACAGAGCTGAGAATACACGAAGACATTGAGCGAGGGGATAACGAATCTATCAAGACGGCTGGCAAAGGCGCAGTTGGAGGTGGCTGCTGCGGTGGCGGTGGTAAAAAATGAGAGGAGACTACCTATTAGTCCCATTGTACAATTTGTAACATTATCTGACTGTCATGATACCCTCCAGGAATGAAATGCACCAAAATGATCATCACTCTAGAATAGCTCTTTGCTTCCCATCTATTCCTGTTTCTCACATAATCTGCAACCTCCATGATCAATTGTCCTTTTCGCTAATGAAGACCACCTTATCCAAGATGTCCTTTTCCCGACGCCAAACTCCAAAAGGCATGGTATTCTACCTTATGATGAACATAAAACAAGTCGTTACTTCATTTAGTCTCCGGTAAGAGCGGCGTAAGCAGGCGTGTCTGAAGCTCCTGGGGGTGCTGCCACAGGAGCTGGCAGAGCCTGACGGTTGGCCGAACTACTGCCACCCTCGATCGATCGCTGGCCTTGAGATCCTCCCTGGCGTTGTCTGGCATCTCGAAGCATCTGCGTCCTTTCATCCTTGTCCATAGTACCAATAGCCTTTGGTTGTCCCCATCGAACCCGTAGGGGGCATCCTGCAATAACGGCGCGACCCTGGCATGCTTCAGCTGCCCTCTCAGCTGCCTCTCGAGTTTCGTAGTTGACAAATGCGCAGTGCGACATGTGTGAGCAGACCAAGCTCTTGATCTTGCCGTGAACCTTGAAAAAGTCGCGAAGCTTGTACTCGGGGAGATCATCCTCGATACCCGTCACAAAGAGTGACATGATGTTCTTGTCGGCGGGAGGAGCCCAGTCGCGTGGGTTAGGAGGGAGTTGGGCAGCACTGGGGAAGACCTGACGATCCTTACCACCAGTCCTAGCTCCCGCAGCAGCGGCTGCCTTCGAGTCTCGGGTCCGAATTGGACCGGGTCCTCCAAGACCAGCGCCTACAGCTGCGTTTCCACCCTTGGAGCTCTCTCCTTCCTCGATAATCCTGCCCTTGCGAAAGTAAGGCTTGCTGTTGGCAAGTCTTCGTAGCAGTTCGCGCGCCTTCTCGTCCGTCTTTTCGTATTCCTCCTGTCCAACCTTTCCCTCCTCGATGAGCTGCTCATTGTTTTGCGCAAAGTATTCTCGGTTGATATCGGACTGCGGGCCGGGGGCGACCATCTTGAGAGCGGCATCGCGTACGACGATGGGGAGACCGAAGGAAAGATCGAGCATGCAGCATTGGCAGCAGTTCTTGAGTCGCGCGCAAGTCAAGCAAATGTTTGTTCGCTTCTTACGACCGTTGGCGCGAGTACCGCTCCAGGCGAATACGGTGAAAGGTCTGGTACACTATTCAGATATATGTTAGCATTGTCTTTATGCGAAAATACGGAGGGCAACGACGCGAAAGACTAACCAATTTGCATTCGGCACCATAATCTTCTTTGAGCATCTTGACATAAGGATTATCAGGTAGACACGTCTCGCAGACGGATGGAAAGTCGGTGGTTTCCCATCCTGATCGGTTGAGATCCTGCTTGATCTGAGGCGGCATCGTGAATAGATAGAGAGTAATGATTTTGCGCAGAGAAAAGCTTCTAGTTGACTGTGATGACTTTTGGAGTTGAGGCGCGGAAATTCGGTCATCCGCCACCTTATGTAATACAAAATATGGCCTCAGACTCCAAACCTAAAACCGGAGTTGGCCGTTATTGGGCAGAGGGGCTTTAGTCTTATCGATAAGCCACGGTAATAACATCTCCAGGTCATCTCGGGCAGATGTAAGTGCCCAATCGTGACTGGATCATTCATTTTGGAGGATGTACACGAGACAGATCGATAATCTGATAGCTTCGTCATTAGATCTATTTTCCGTCATTCTCTTACTTCAAAGTTCTTGAGAAGTCAGATGCTGTTAGTAGATCTGAGGGCTTCTCATGATATGAGGTGGACATGAATGGTTCGATACGAAAACGAAAATTCTCTATTTGGCAGTTCAAAAGTTGGAGAAGTCCGAACATGATGCAGCATTGCAGGTAATATGATGGACTAGCTATCATCATGACGGAAGCTGTCCGGCTACAGTCTACAGAGTACACTCAATTGTTTGGTTGGTTGTCATGACTTGCATTGTTATCTTGTTGTAAGAGACAATGTTCTCGTAGACGCTTTCGTATTCGTATCATTTCTCGCAAATTGAGCCTCCGGATACCTCTTCCTAGCATCCATCAATTAGCTGCAGCGCTCTCACCGCCATACAATTCCGAATTGTGGCGAAAGGAGATATAATTACAAGGATAATTTGGACAATTAATGCAATAGCAAATCAAAGCTTTTCCAAAGAAATCAACAAACTCGTTCAAGTCCTTGTCTTTCACATGAAAGCCAAAGTCATGGAGAGTTAACTTAGCATCCGTAAATTACTTCGGGTCGTAAACTATCGGGTCGCCTAGACCAAGAACCCGGGCCCCCTAGACCCCAAGCGATAGACAGGGGAACTAATGCAGTTCAAGTTTAGCGTACTGTTACTTCTCAATTCGCAATTGAGATTGGATGCCCATAGACGGGATGGCTTGTGCAGTTCAGGGGAGGGCCCTGAAATTTGTTTGTTGCGACAGGTACTCCGTAGTCCCTCTGCGTAACCTTCAGCCATTAAAACCAACCCACTCCCTTTAGATTTCTACTTTTCAATCGATCTTTAATTCGCCTGCTGTCCTTCTCTTTTTTGCATTGACTTCGATTCTCTTCCAACCTTTACCTTCACCTTCAACACTTTACACCATATTCAACATGGTTGCCTCATCTACCGCCTCCAACCTCGAGCGCGAGGACCACCAGCGCGATGCCGACTTCAACAAGGCCATGCACGGCACCTCTGCCCAGGCCCGAGGTGGTGTTGCTGCCATGTTCCGAAAGGGCGGTTCTGCTAAGCAGGCTGCTGTCGACGAGTACTTCAAGCACTGGGATAACAAGCGCGCTGAGGACGAAACTCCTGAGGAGCGAGCTGTATGATCCCTTGATATGCCCCGCCATCAACAAATAGGAGGAACTAACATAGCGGTCAGGCCCGTACTGCCGAATACGCCACTTTGACTCGACAGTAAGTGATCTGATTCCTGTCTCTGTTTCTCCGTGGCCTTTTGGTCCATGTCTTGGAATGTCTCTTTTTGGACTGTCGACTGACTTTGGGTTCACAGCTACTACAACCTTGCTACCGATCTCTACGAGTATGGCTGGGGCCAGTCTTTCCACTTCTGCCGATTCTCCCAGGGCGAGCCCTTTTACCAGGCCATTGCCCGCCATGAGCACTACCTTGCTCACCAGATCGGCATCAAGGAGGGCATGAAGGTTCTTGACGTCGGTTGCGGTGTTGGTGGTCCCGCTCGCGAGATCGCCAAGTTCACTGGCGCCCACATCACCGGTCTTAACAACAACGACTACCAGATTGAGCGTGCTACCCACTACGCTTTCAAGGAGGGTCTGTCAGACCAGCTCAAGTTTGTCAAGGGTGACTTTATGGTTCGTACTGCCCAGCATCCTCGGGTCCCGATCCCCAGCTAATACCCCTTTTAGCAAATGTCCTTCCCTGACAACAGCTTCGATGCCGTTTACGCCATTGAGGCTACTTGCCACGCCCCTACTCTCAAGGGCATCTACAGCGAGATCTTCCGAGTTCTCAAGCCCGGTGGTGTCTTCGGCGTGTACGAGTGGCTCATGACCGACGAGTACGACAACGACAACCTCCGCCACCGTGAGATTCGATTGGGTATCGAGCAGGGTGATGGTATCTCCAACATGTGCAAGGTCTCTGAGGGACTTGACGCCATCAAGGACTCTGGTTTCGAGATGCTCCACCACGAGGATCTTGCCATGCGCCCTGATGCTCTCCCCTGGTACTGGCCCCTGGCTGGTGAGCTCCGCTACATCCAGTCCGTTGGTGACATCTTCACCATTGTGCGCATGACCACCTGGGGACGAACCATTGCCCACGGTCTGGCTGGTCTTCTTGAGACATTCAAGCTTGCTCCTGCTGGAACCAAGAAGACTGCTGACAGTCTGGCTCTCGCTGCCGACTGCTTGGTCGCCGGTGGTCGGGATCACCTCTTCACCCCCATGTACCTCATGGTGGCTCGCAAGCCTTCTGCGTAAAGCAACAGGCTTATGACAACAAAATTCCAAAACAAAAACATCTTATGAAGATCAAAAAGGGCATTTAAATCATGCTGGCTGATGATACATACATATATGAAGTGGCCGGCCTCAAGGTATAGAGGATCCAGAAGGCAGAGGAGTTTGGGGACAATACTGGCTTATAATTGTAATATACATACCATACAATTTCAAATTTCTTGTCAATGATAGCCTGGTTGGCCATGATACAACATTAATTGAATCATATCAACATTCGGTACTGAGGTGATCTCTTGGCGGTTTCTTGTTTCTCCGGTACCATCATCTGACTGTATCCAAGCTAGGGAAGGAAAGAAAACTTAGGATCTTGATCCTAGATGACAAAAAGACTAAGGTAACTTGGTTGAATTTAAGGAATCCTTCACTGAATTTATTATGACACCCTATATCAAGGTCCGATGTTTTCCTGCTCCTCAAGGCCAAGCAGATAAAGCACTCAGTTTTTATGTTTTTTGGTGGAGATAAATGGTCCCCCAATGCGCCCCTGGATCCCCCAACAGACTTTCGAAATGGGTCGGAGGGTTCAGTTCTGAGCTGTGATAGGTGCCTCAGCGCTAGAGGCTACCCTGCGAAAACAGTGCTGCAGTGAGTGGCAGGGGTCGCATCAGAGTTGCTGTAGAAGGGGAGCAAGAGAGGGATAAAGCTGCCCCGAGCTAACGGAGGCTCACTCGGGGGTTTTGGAGAGCGGGTACACCATTAGTCACCAGAAATTGGTGAGGGCTCAAGTACCTCGCAGTTCCGGCACGATACGTACCGACTGGCCCCAAAAAAAAACTGATAGCTGGCCAGCGAAAGCGTTGTTCGGTGAAATTCCCTCTCTCAACCCGACCTGTTCCATCTCTCAACACCAACTTCAGTTCATCACCATTTCCAGTTCCCACGTCAAAGTCGACGACCAGGGAATTAAGAGAAGCTTGTCCACTGCAGCTTCTTGTCTTTCAAGTTCTGTTCTCTCTTCCCCGTCGACCCTCCGACCTCGTCCTCTCCGACTCCACGGTCAATTGACTTGTTCAACAAACCGCCGCACATCATGTCTCGCATTCTCCGACCCGCAGCTCGCCTAGCTGCTTCGACCCGGGCTCTTCGTGCTCCCGCTGCCCCTTCGTTCGCCCAGTCTGCCGCCGCTCGCGCTGCTCTTGCTCGACCTGTTGTCTTTGGTTCCGCCCAGACCCGATCCTACGCCGACGCCCAGAGCTCTGGTGTCAAGGAGGTCACTGTCCGAGATGCGCTCAACGAGGCCCTCGCTGAGGAGCTCGAGCAGAACGAGAAGGTCTTCATTCTCGGTGAGGAGGTTGCTCAGTACAACGGTGCCTACAAGGTGACCAAGGGTCTTCTCGACCGCTTCGGTGAGAAGCGTGTCATTGACACTCCCATTACTGAGTCTGGTTTCTGTGGTCTCGCTGTTGGTGCTGCCCTCAGTGGTCTTCACCCCGTCGTAAGTACCTCAGCTTCCGCAGTGTGATTGCTCGACACTCTAACCACTGTGCTTCACCAATCTAGTGTGAGTTCATGACCTTCAACTTCGCCATGCAGGCCATCGATCAGATCATCAACTCTGCTGCCAAGACCCTCTACATGTCCGGTGGTATCCAGCCTTGCAACATCACCTTCCGTGGCCCCAACGGCTTCGCTGCTGGTGTCGGCGCTCAGCACTCCCAGGATTACTCCGCCTGGTACGGCAGCATCCCCGGTCTCAAGGTCGTCTCTCCCTGGAACTCCGAGGATGCCAAGGGTCTCCTGAAGGCCGCCATCCGTGACCCCAACCCCGTCGTCGTTCTCGAGAACGAGTTGATGTACGGACAGAGCTTCCCCATGTCCGAGGCTGCCCAGAAGGACGACTTCGTTATTCCCTTCGGTAAGGCCAAGATTGAGCGATCCGGCAAGGACCTGACCATTGTCTCTCTCGGCCGCACTGTTGGACAGTCTCTTGTTGCCGCTGAGAACCTCAAGAAGAAGTACGGTGTTGAGGCTGAGGTTATCAACCTGCGATCTGTCAAGCCTCTCGATGTTGAGACCATCATCCAGTCCGTCAAGAAGACTGGTCGTCTCCTGTCCGTCGAGTCTGGCTACCCTGCCTTCGGTGTCGGATCTGAGATCCTTGCCTTGACAATGGAGTACGGCTTCGACTATCTCGATGCCCCTGCTGCCCGTGTCACTGGTGCTGAGGTCCCTACCCCTTACGCCCAGAAGCTCGAGGAGATGTCCTTCCCCACCGAGCAGCTGATTGAGGACTACGCTGCCAAGGTCCTCCGTCTGTAAAAAAGAGAAATGAGGGTTGAGAGAGAAATATAGTTTACCTGCTCGAGCATGTCAGGTCGACGCCCATGCCTACGTATCGTGTGTATGACAGAGCTTGCTTCATGCTACCCATCGTGGCATATGAATTGCGATGCGGATGAGAATCTGGTCCAATTGGCGTATTTGATGGACACTTTTTTGATAGACGTGCGGAAGGGAAGGGAAATGTAATTTTACCGCGTGTTGCCATGTATAGTCAGGGCATAGCATCCGTCTTATTAATGATCTACCAATTCACATTTGTGCATCCCTCACAGTGACCTATGTTTGTAGTTTGCCATGTCATTACTCAGTGGCCATGAGAATCTTGGGGTCTAGTCATGATGGTCCAAGAGCATTCGCTAACCTAATAGCTGTAGGGATCATGTTCCACTAATGAAGTTTCCAACTAAGCCCTGCTCACAAGTCATTGTTCCCCAAAGACACTCCCAAGGGGAGAAGACAAATTTTGTAACACTTATCCTAAGGGTTAAAATGGCTGATCTGAAGCCCTTCTAAGTTTATAATAAATTTTTGTAAATCCTTTTTGCTCTCCGAAACCTTCTACAGGAACATTCAGATCGAAGCCCAGACAATTTTTGTAGGTGCAGGGTAACCGATGTGGAGCTGTAAGCTCTTATGAGTGTCCCGCCATGAATGTCAGAATCACCAACGTCAATGGTGGGGCAGTTTTAACTTGGAGCTTTCATCACTTCAATATTCATTTTACCATAACGAATTCAGCCTCACAGTCTTGCCTATAAATTGGCCAAATTAATAGGCATGGCTGGCATCGATGCTCTCCTTGAAAGAGGGCCTGAAGAGACCGGTCAACGCCAACCTGCAACTCAAAATCCAGAAGAGCTCAAACGACACCTAGAGGAGCTCCTCCTCTCACCCTCGCCTGAGTTCTCACCAGACTGGCTCAACCGACTTCAGCAACGATGGGATTATGAGGCCGATTACACTTCGCTTTACAAGGTTGCGCCGCCGCATACTCGAACTCTCACCAGATTCCAGCGTCATGGACTTGAAGGGCGTGTCACAGGCTACAAGAACGTCACTGTCCCCGCAAACAGTGCCACGGCAAAGAACTCGACAAGTCTATCTCGAAAGCCTGCTAACCGCGCTGACTTCGTGAGAGGCGCCGCAGGTTTCTTTCCCTTCGCTCCTGGTGGTCTCGAGGGCATTGAAGCGACGGCGGCATTTGAGGATCAAGTTCACACAGGTGCTACAGGAGGTCCTACAGAGACCAGTGGTTCGGGAAACAAGCTTGAACGAGTTATCCAGCTTGGTTCCGAGGGTGGACTACTGGACAAGGCCCCTGGAATGAGCAGAGGGATCGACTTCACTAAGAAAAAGACAAGTATCAGCCAAGAAGATGCCAACGCTGTCAAGGAGGTGCTCGAAGGAGATCCAGAAGACGCCAAGGTCGAAGAAGGCGGCAACGAAGCTTCAACAGATGCTACTACCCCCGATGCAACTCCGGACGAAACTGCTGAGGATGGCGATGATATCGACGACATCCTGCCTGTTGAGTTCCCCGCCCTAGAACCTCATGGAGTTCTTGCAGCCTCGAGTGCTCGCAAGGCTGGTCGCGAATGGGCGCATATGGTCGACATCAACCATGATATGTCCAACTTCAGAGAGCTCGTACCTGATATGGCGAGAGAGTGGCCTTTCGAACTCGACACTTTCCAGAAGGAAGCAGTGTACCACCTGGAGAATGGCGATTCAGTGTTCGTTGCAGCACACACTTCAGCTGGCAAGACTGTTGTGGCAGAGTACGCCATCGCGCTGGCTGCTAAACACATGACGAAGGCCATTTATACTTCGCCAATCAAGGCACTGAGTAACCAGAAGTTCCGCGACTTTCGACAAACATTTGACGAGGTGGGTATCCTCACAGGTGATGTCCAGATCAACCCGGAGGCCAGTTGCCTCATCATGACAACGGAAATTCTTCGAAGTATGCTCTACAGAGGCGCTGATCTAATTCGCGATGTCGAATTCGTTATTTTTGACGAAGTCCACTATGTCAACGATTTTGAACGAGGCGTTGTTTGGGAAGAGGTCATCATCATGCTGCCTGAACATGTGTCTCTCATTCTGCTGTCCGCTACGGTTCCAAACACTAAGGAGTTTGCTTCGTGGGTCGGGCGAACAAAGCAGAAAGACATCTACGTTATTTCGACACCTAAGCGACCCGTTCCCCTGGAGCATTATCTCTGGGCAGGAAAGAGCATCCACAAAATCGTGGACTCGGAGAAGAAGTTCATCGAAAAAGGCTGGAAGGACGCACACTTTGCTATTCAAGGAAAGGATAAGCCAAAACCTGCAGAGACTACTGTCGCCGCTCGTGGAGGCAATCCTCGTGGTAACCAACGCGGCGGTCCTCAACGAGGCGGTCCCCAGCGTGGTGGACGTGGAGGAGGCCAACAGCAGAGAGGAGGTAATCAGCAACGTGGTCGGGGCGGACCACCACGAGCGAGCCATGCCCCTGGTCATATGGGTCGTGGAGGCCGTGCTGGAGGTTTCACATCAGTGGCACAAGACAAGAACCTGTGGGTTCATCTTGTTCAATATCTCAAGAAATCAACTCTTCTGCCAGCTTGTATCTTCGTCTTCTCAAAGAAGCGATGTGAAGAGAATGCAGATGCCCTCAGCAACCAAGACTTTTGCACTGCTGCTGAGAAAAGCCATATTCACATGATCATCGAAAAGTCAGTTGCACGGTTAAAGCCTGACGACCGACAGCTTCCACAGATTATCAGGCTGAGGGAGCTCCTCAGTCGAGGTATCGCCGTTCATCATGGTGGACTGTTGCCCATTGTCAAGGAACTGGTTGAGATCTTGTTCGCCCAGACATTGGTCAAGGTGCTGTTCGCTACAGAAACATTTGCTATGGGTCTTAACCTTCCTACACGAACAGTAGTCTTCTCTGGGTACCGCAAGCATGACGGACATTCGTTCCGAAACTTGTTACCAGGAGAGTATACTCAGATGGCCGGTCGTGCTGGTCGTCGTGGTCTGGACACTGTTGGTTCAGTCATCATTGTGCCACCAGGAGGCTTGGATGATGCTCCTCCTGTTGCAGATCTCCGAAACATGATTCTGGGAGAGCCGTCTAAGTTGCGGTCACAGTTCCGACTGACATACAACATGATTCTGAATCTCCTCCGAGTGGAGGCATTGAAGATCGAGGAGATGATCAAGCGCAGTTTCTCTGAACATGCTACTCAACAACTGCTTCCCGAACACGAGAAGGACGTGAAGCTAGCGCAAGCAGATTTGGCCAAGGTCAAGAGAGACTCCTGCGAGATCTGTGATGTTTCGATGGACGAATGCCATCAAGCTTCCCAGGACTTCAAGAGACTCACATTTGAGCTGTACAAGGGCTTGCTGTCTATCCCTATTGGACGGAGAATGTTCTCTCAGCACCGCCTTGTCGTCTTCAACTGGGACGGCATTCGCTCCATCGGTATCCTCCTCGCAGACGGAGTCAGTAATAAAGGAACGACGGAGGATCCAACACTGCAAGTATGCGCCATCAAGTCACTTAGAGATCGACGAGATGCTACCGATCAGCTTCCTTTCATCCCTGCATTCCGCAAATATCTCCACGAACTTCCCAAGAGTAAGAAGCGAGTGCAGACTAAGACTCTTCATGTTCCTCTGAGTGACGTGGAGTGTCTCACAAGATGGGTGACCAAGGGCATTATTCCTGAGATCTTCCAGGGCGGAGATGGCTATCAACAGGCGAAAGACAAGCTTCAAGAGCTTTGTGGTTCGTGGGATGATAGATGGGAGGAACTCGATCTCTCTCGAATCAAGCAACTGCAACTACAGGAGATCGTGGAGAAGAGAGTTGAATTAGTCAAGACGATATCGAACTCGCCAGCTGAGAAGTGTCCAGACTTCTTGAAGCATGTAAGCTCACCTCGATATCCTTGAAACACCTCAATACTAACGATATGGGCAGTTCGCTATGTGTCACGATGAGTGGCTCATCAAGGATCATATCTCTCAGCTTAAGCAGTCATTGTCAGATCAGAACCTTCAACTTCTACCCGATTACGAACAGCGAGTCCAAGTGCTTAAGGAGCTTGGCTTCATCGATGATGCCACTCGAATCCAGCTCAAGGGCAAGGTCGCCTGTGAGATCCACTCTGGTGATGAACTGGTTCTAACTGAGCTCATTCTTGACAACGTCCTCGCCGATTACGAACCCGCCGAGATTGCAGCTCTCCTTTCGGCGTTTGTATTCCAGGAGAAAACCGACATAGAACCATCCCTAACTGGCAACCTCGAGCGAGGAAAGGAGAAGATCGTTGCCATCTCCGAGAAGGTGAACGATGTGCAGACCCGACTGCAAGTCATCCAGTCTGCTGATGACTCAAATGATTTTGTTTCTCGGCCACGGTTCGGTATCATGGAGGTGGTCTACGAGTGGGCTCGAGGAATGAGCTTCAAGAACATCACCGGCTTGACCGATGTCCTTGAGGGAACGATTGTACGAACGATTACACGATTAGATGAGACATGTCGCGAGGTGAAGAATGCGGCGAGAATTGTGGGTGATCCCGAACTATATCAGAAGATGCAGCAGGCACAGGAAATGATCAAGAGGGATATTACGGCAGTGGCAAGTCTCTACATGTAAGCCCAGCATGGTTTGGAGTATCTGGCATTTATATGAAGCGTGTAATGGACGTCACGAGCATATAGGAGAAAAGGCAGAGCAAGTGTCATGTCTAATGTATGATGTTGATAAACAATAAAGAAAAATTGCGTTCATTCTCGAAGTTGGAGATGAAGATGAATTTATGTCGCCACCAAAGCCCCAACGCCAAACCTTAACCAAGAAAACGCACCTTTCCGAAAGTTGATCGTGATTTATCTGTCATGCCGCCCCATCGCATAAAATGATGGACAGTCAAATGTCCTAAACCCAGCAAGTTCTCCTGTGGAAGGCAAGACTATGCGCGCAGGGCTCGCAGCCTCTGCTGGAGCTTATCTTCCTCCTCAGCGGTAGGCTCGTTGGTCTGCTGAGGCTCGGCGTTTGAAGGAGTTGCTTGGTTAAGTTCCTTGCTGAGCTCAAGGCCAGCGTCGTCTGCAAGCTTGCCGAGAAGTTCGTGGACAGCATCCTCGCCGACTTGGGTGGAGGTGGACTGGGTGATTGCGTCCTGGTAGATGCCGTTGGACATGGCGTATTCTTCGTTTTGCTGCTTGAACTGCTCGAGAGTAACCAGGGTCTAAGGCTATTGTTAGTCTCGGTCGATATTGTATGGATAATAATGGGCTCACCTTTTCAGGGTTGGTGTTCTTCTGGGCCACGTTCATGGTTCGTGATGACTGGGCCATCATCTGTGTCATGCGGTTCATCGAGTTGTTGGCCTGAATCTGCGCAGCAGACAACTCGGCCATATCAGCCATCTGATCCATCTGCTGAGCAAGCGCCTGCTTCGACAGCAGCATCTTGGCCTTCTGATAAGCCTTCTGCGTCTCGCCCTTCTTGAGAAGGTCCTGGATCTGCTTCTTCAGGATGGGGTCCTGCTTGGCTGCCTTCTGGGCCTCGCGGCGAGCCTGCTTGGCTTGGAAGCGAGCCTGGAACTCGACTTGCATGTCGCGGGCCATCTGACGGTTCGCCATTGTGGGTGAGTGGTTGATGATATTTGTCGCGGAGGAGAAGGCTGTAGAGGAAGAGTTTTTTACGGTTGAGTGGTAAAGTTGGAAGAGGTTGTAAATGTCATGTGAGTGTTAAACTTTAGGTGAAGCAGGCATGGAAGCGCCGAAGGCCTAGAATCGGAACCTTGACTTGGGTCTGCGATGGGATGGTTGAATGCGGGGCGCCACGAAAGACAGGCTGGAGAAGTGGGCGAATGACGCAACGAACGGCGACGGATAATTTTGGCGGAACTGGATAAGGCTCTGATCGTGGCTTTGCACAGCCACTTTCAGATGGCTTGTTACAATGATCCAGGGTAGTTTGACTGCAGTCAATCAATGAATTCATCAACGAACTGAGGGACAGTGATGGTATCGACAGTAGTGCTTTACTGATGATCATCGGGATACTCAAATGGCTATTTCTGGTGCCGTTAGTCACCTGGCCCCGATACCATGTGAGATCACGAAGATAATGGGCAATGGACAGCCAGACTCCAGGTGACATGCTGCAAGGCCTTCGTACATATTGGAGGATACACCACCAATGATACCATTTGCACCTACTCATATCTTATGTAATTTAAGATGTACTTACTAGATCCAGAAGCTAGGAATGCAGAAGCAATCGGGCACCTCTCTTATCATATTCCACCCTACGAGCTGCTATAGTTCAGGTAATGGACCAGCACCTCAAGCTTCTGGAACGACACACACAAATACTTACACGAAGGAAGAACATAATAGCAGATCCATATCCAGCAAGAACGAACGACCTTCGACTTAACGATTCAAGATGTGAAGGCTATTGAAACGACGCTGAAACATCGCCTCAGGTTTGGTGACTTATACGCTTCGTTGAGCTATGTATAATTGTTACAAGATATAAAGTTGCTGCAACATGAGATCATTCTAAAAATATCGAATATGAAACACGGACTTCAAAAGAAACAACAAACAACACACCACAAACGTCAGTGACCTCAAAGGTACGAGCATAAACTCTACAAGAGGCCGCAGGACTCAGGATCCCGTTCAAGAGCAGCGGCCGTCGTGACGTCCCATGGGCGGCCGCAAATTACTGGGACTTCGGTATGTGGAAGTTCTGTTGGAAGAATCGAGACATGGTAACGAGGGTCGTTATAAAACAGGCCCAGGGATATCTTGTCAATCGGCAGTTCGGCTTGGATGACAAGCATTAATATCCCACATGCCGATTTGCGTATCGCCGCGTATGTACCACACATTTCGTTGCACAACAGACGAGCAATTATCCTGAGGAGTCCAAGCTTGGACTTGCTGCGATCATCAGAGTCTGTTTCTCACTTAATGTTTGGTCCTAGCAATGCTTGGTTAAGGGGCGGCGGGCGGTGCCGTAACGGTCGCACGCGAAGAGGCTGGGTGAAAACACTGGTTGGAAAGTGATCAATGCTGAAGTTATAGCCGATGAGACTTGACTCAGGCACGAATATGAGATTGGAGATGAGCAATTCATATCATGCTGAGAGGAAGTGGGTTCACTGTGCTTCCATCGACTTCTGATACTAACAAAAGTACGGGGCCGGCCAACCTGACACAATGGGGAACGCGTCGAATAGGTATGAGATGAGGTTCTTTGATAGGATATGGCGTAAGTCAGAGATGAAGATAATATTCGATACGGTCCCGGCAATAGAGCACAGGTTTGAGATTAATTAATTGGTTCAATTAAGCTCAGATGAGCCCGATATTGCAAACCAGGGGTTACGCTACGTTTTGGAATGAAGTCTCCACCGGCTCCTCTTGCATCCAGACCTTCAATGACTGGCGCGCGAATCTATGGTCTGACTATGGTATGGGACTATCTCCGGCGGAAGAACTATCGTGGGAGTAGGGGAGCTAGGGACAAGAGGCGAGCTGGACAGGCTAAAAGGGATAGACCGTCGGTATCCTTGGGTTCGAGGGATCAGGAAAGGGGTTCCTTGACGATCAGGGTCGAACGATGGCAGGGAAGGGAACGGGAAGATCACTTACAGTGAAACAAGGTACTCCTGAGACATGCCAGAAACGAGGGCAGAGGCAGAAGAGGTTGAACGTTCGTTTCTCCCTGCGACTTTAACCGTTGGCATGTCTCTCCCTTCCGTGTCTCGAAGAGAAAATCCCTTGAGCTGACGGGATAGGATGGGCGGCTGGTAGATTCGCCTAGATCCATCCCCTTCCCTTCCCGCTCGAGACGAACGAGATCTTGTCTCTGTCTTGTCTTGTTCAGTTCAAGTTTCGCCAAGCAAAAGGGGCTCCATTTCGTAGCGAGATCCCAGCTGCATGGCATTGGCATTGGCAGGTCTCAGAGAACTAAAGTAGCGTTCCATTCCAGGTCGCGGGGAGGCGATCCGTAGCACCACAAGGGGGAGCTCGACCGAAGAACCGGTGAATTTGAATTTGAATTTGGATTTGGAGAAATGGAATCGACCATCCTCACGAATGAAAAAATCTGCATGTTCCGTCTCAATTCGGTATTGAGGCTTGAAGACTCAGAGCTGAACTTTACTCGAGACTTTGATTCACCGACTTAAACAATTCCATCAATCAAGGGAGCTCAACAAAACTGAAAGTGCAGATGTCAGTTGGTTCACCGCATCTCAAGGTATCTCGGCAGTGGAGAATCTGGTGAGGGGATTCGCGAGTATATCGCCAATCTTAATGCATATCAGTTATCGCCAGACCGACTTATCAAGGTTCTCTGTTACATTCATCGCTTGACAGTTTGTCCCTGCGCAAGCTGAACTCAAAATACAAAGCTTGACGTAAAGTAAAATATGTATGTAGTTCTGAAACCTGGTAGCCTCAACCCTAAGCTCTCAGCTGAAGGCCCGATGATCTCAGCAATCAAGGAATAACAGAGCCAAGATGAGCGACTGTCGATGATGGCGATATGGGGCATTTGGTGGATAATATGGAGTGCCTTGAGATTCCAGAGCCAGCGAAACAAATGGAGGAGGTGGTATTTTGGTGGATGGCGGATGCGTCCCCGGTAGGGCCGGCAGTACAATAGCAGTAGCAGCAGCTTAGCTTAGCTTCAGGCAGTTTCTTTTCTTGGAACACGGGCACACACGAGAAAGCAAAACTCCACTTGATGAGGCGTCAGTCAGCGTCAGCCCAGCTTCTAAGTTGGGGCATCACCGCTGATACCTACATACAGTAGAAGAGACGACGTCGTCTTACGAAGGTTGCATACAAATGTTTCGGTACGAGTCTCGTCTGTCACGTAGCAGCAGTAACACCGATAATGTTTCCAGAGGCGCTGTGATATTGTTTCCGTTGTTTACGAGGCTTTCATTACAGGAGGGGTCACGATAATTACTGAGTTCTTCAATTGGCCTGTCCATCATTTGCTTTGAGTTTGATGGTTGATTGCAAAGATGCCATTTACCTTTGGGGATCATGTTGAGCTTCCTTCGGTCACATTCCTTCGGACCCCAAAGAGCTGATGGCTTTCCAACACCGCTTCCTCTCTCTCGTTCTTCTCCCTTTGCAGGCATCATCGACGATAACGAGAGAAATGATGACGCCCTGCATGAATGGACTTGAATCTGTGGATTTTCTCCCTGCGTGGCTTGGGTGGATTGGTGGGTTTGGTGGAGAGCTGACAATAGCTGACTGTGTACAAAAACTAAGGTAAGGTCAAAGCCTAGGTAGGACTTCTCCATACCGTGAGCGCTAGGCAGAGGAATTACAGTAGCAGGCACCTAGAATTGTGTGGTTGTCGGATCCATTCCTTCGACCTCTTTCGCCCATTTTCCTCTGGAGTATCCATTCTTTGAGATCTCGTCATTGTGCAGCATAAGACGTCTTAGGCAAAACAAACATGCTATAGGGCCATGCTAAACTCTGTAAAGTGTGAATAGCTACCTATGGAATAGAGTTGAGAAAGCCTCTTGTTGAGTTGATGGTGTAGATCCATATCAGTTGTTGTTCTCAACAAGAGGGGATCACGACATTTCAATAGCCTTTTCTCCTCCGTGGGAATGCACGGGCTGCACCACCCACAGGAAGCGTATTGAATGAGAATCGGCAGTTTTTGTGCTTATCTCTCGTTCTCTAAGATTAAAAGCCACCAACACGGGGTTTGTTGTTATTTGTTACACGAGCCTCATGAGCTTTTTGAGTTGGCTATTGATCATTATTCTCGTGCGTGCACTCTCCACGAGTATGACCGAGTACAATTTCGTCTCTCGGCAAATGGATCATGGCACCATCCTCAAAGTGAGGCACAAGGAGCTGCAAGGTCCGTCACCTACTGAACAAAGGAAGAACGGCGTTTCTGGCACCGCAGGCCCGTCGAATGCTGTAACTAATGCTAACGGGCGGCCAAAAGGTCTCACGGCCTCCGATTGATCAACCCCCTTTTTTTGGAAACTCGAACGGTCGATGGGGCTCCGTACAGGCCCGGACAGCGCTGTGCCAGATCGTATTCCGCCAATGAGACCTGTGGCATGCGCTGTGGGGGAGATTCCTAAGCCCCCCTGCAGTCAAGGTTGAGGTGAGGTGCGTGTCGCTCGGTGGCGTAACTTGCGCCCCCTGAAAGCCTGCCCGAGCCTGAGCCTGTTCCAGGAGGGGAGAGGGGAGAGGGGAG
>JAAOAK010000396.1:0-82273 GCA_013396175.1 Fusarium denticulatum | reverse complement strand
CCCCTACCCTTACCCCCTTCCCCCCATCCTCACAGCCCTTTCTTGACCTCAGCTTCTTCGATACCCATACAGTTTTCGCTTTCTCTTGATCAATCTCGCATCATCTTTGTATTCTCTTCTCTTTGGCTCTTCTCCACCCCCGGCGTCCTCTTCCGTTCAGCCTCCTCCACCTTGGCCGACCGTCGCCGCCCGCCCACGATTCGGACGACGACGACGCTACCAACAACGCAACTTTCTCGATCCTCATCATGAATAAGTTGGCAAATATGCGTCACTGGTCGGAAAGAATGGCTCCCAATTTCGTAATGGGCCGTCCTAATATGCCCATGAATGCCCTCAACCATCCCAAGAACGCCGCTCAACCCGGTCAGCCCATGGCTTCCCCTCAAGCCGCCGATGCCACCATTCTCTACTCTTTCAACATCCCATTCGCTTCCGATCTTGCGGGCCCCGATACTGAGGACATTCTTCACGCGACCACTGACGCTGTCCTGCGATGGACACACCCCGAGGACGCGCCGGACGACGTCCAGATTCACGAGCTGCCTGTCCATGGCCAGAACCTAAACAACCTCCACAGGATGTGCCAGGAGATTACCAACGGGCCGCTTCCTGTTGAGGCGTATGTCCTGTCAACAATGCTCAAGGGCGGAAAGGGCCAACAGGTTGCTACTGTTTGTCTCTCAGGCTCTCCAGAGCTGGTCCACAAGAGCCGAGAGACTATTTTGAATGATACCCCAATTTCTCTTGTATGTTCCTACGCATATGCTCTGGCGCTTTCCCGGTACAATATGAAGCTCCTCTCTAACCTTTTTACAGCGCTGCACCACCATTGATATTGATGGTCAACTCGTCTGCGATCTCAATGCCGGAGTGCTCAAGAAGCCTGTTACTGATACCCTCGATTACATCTCCACCTTCTGTGGCGTAGATATCTTTCTTCTTGGCCCTAAATTGACCCCTGTTGTCGACGGCATGACTGGCGATGCTGAATTGCGCATGGATCAGCGCTGGAGAGTTGCTATCTACGGTGATATACTATCATCCGAGCATGCAAAGGCTCGTGTTCTGATTCACATTGATACTCTGGTACTGTTTCCTGCTTAACCATACTTATCTGCCGTTCTAACACTTGCGCAGCTCGGCCGAATTGTCGATGGCACCAAACTCGAGGCTTCCCTCCACCAGCTTGTCTGTGGCCGACATCGCAAGAACATCAAGCTCATCGAGTCTTCCACTGGAACTGCCATCTACTTTCCACCCCCATTCTCGGCAATGTACCGCTACTGTCCTCCCAAAGCGACTCGCCGTGACCCCAACGATATTTTTATCACTGGTGAAACGCCCCAGGCTATTGAATTAGCAAAGCAGAAACTTCACGAAACTGTCCAGCGCATCAGACTGTACGTTAAGGACGTCACAATTCCTGCTGCCAAGATCGACAGTATTCTGCTTGGCCGTCTAGATAAGGTCCGGAAGATTCTTGAGGCCAATGGCACCTTCATCATGTTCCCTCCCCTGGCCACTCAGCGTAACATGGTCCGAGTTCAGGGAAGCGAACATCTTCACGTTGAGCGGACTGTGCGAGAGATCATGTCCTTGGTAAGTAATGTCTGAATTCGAATAGACACATCGCTAACTTTAGCACAGGCTGGTCAATTCTACAGTGCGGGATGGTTCATTCAGCCCGCTGATGCCAGGCATTTCCCTCACCCCAACGACATCAAGAGTTTGCTTGTTGATATCTGCGCCAACTCCGATGCCGACCTTTCCTTCGATAAACTGAGTTTCACCATCACTGGCTCTGATGACGCTGTCAAGACAGCTCTTCAAGTCATATCAGAGATGAAGTTCATTTCTCAATCTCAGTATCAGATTCGCGTCAAGATTGAGCTTGCCAATGAGCACAAGGAATTCGTCAGTGGCAAAAAGAACGGCAAAATCAACAAGATAATGGGACAGAGCAATGTGCAGATCATTTTCGATGGTTTCAACGAGTACAACTTCAACATCGATGTCATGGCAGCAACTTATGAGTCAATGAAGCAGGGCCTCACTCTTGTGGAGCAAGAAATGCCTGCATCTATTTCGTTCCATGTGCCGGATCAGTACCACAAACGGATCATCGGTATTGGTGGTCAGCACATCCAGCGCATCATGAAGAAGCACTCGGTCTTCGTCAAATTCTCCAATGCTATGGATAGAGGTCAGGATCGCCGTTACTGCACTGTCAGGTATAAGCTTACTAACTTTGGTACAGGCGGAATGGGTCGAGAAGACGACGATATCAAAGTCGATAACGTCATCTGCCGCACACCAGCCCGAAACGCCCAGAATTTGGACGCTGTCAAGAACGAGATCTTGGAGATGGTCGATCGTGCCGTATGTGTCACCCAATCCCACCGCTCGCTCAATGCTAATAAAATCGATAGGATTCTGAGTATACATCTCAGATTGTCAGCGTTGACCGCCTCTATCATCGTCAGCTTATTGCTAGACTTCCTGAGATCGATGACCTGGAGCAGAAGTACAACTGCAAGATCAACTTCCCCAGCACTGAGCAAGCCAGTGATGAGGTTACTGTTAATGGTCCACAGTGGCAGGTTCCTCACTGTGTCGATGAGTTTCTCGGCATGGTCCCAGATAAGCATGAGCTTGTTCTCGCCAGAACTCCTGAGCTGGTCAAATTTCTCGAATCTCCTGAATTTGCTCATGACCTCGTGCCCAAGCTGAAGAGCCAGCATGAGGTTGAACTCAGCGTCAGGCAGAACCCCGACGAGCTCACTGAGAACGGCGAGCCTACCGTCACTCTTCTTTGGGGGTTCACCCGCAACAACGCCGGTGGTCTCCGTGATGCTATGGACTTCATTCAGTCTCAATTCGCAACTTCCGGAGCTGAGATCAATGTTGTTAAGGGCGCTCTCCCTCGCCCTAAGTCCGATTCGTTCGAAGATTCTCTGCAGTACTTCGACTCTAAGCTTCTACAGCACGCTCCTGCACCTGTCGCCACTGATTCTCCTATCAAGACTGGCTTTGGCGACGAAGTCGCCCGCGAGCGAAGCAGTATTCTCGACCGTCTCCGAAAGCCTGGCAGTATGACGTCAATTTCATCTTTCTTGGACCGCAGAAAGAACAGCTCTCATTCTGGCAATGGAAACTTTTTCAAGGGCTCAAGCAACGTCTCTAAATCTTCGCTCATTTCGATCGAATCGACCCGCAGCTTCAACGCCGACCGAAACCCCTGGAACGATAGCGGCGTCAATCTCCCCGACGACGAGAATCCTTGGGCTCCTCGAACCTTTGGCACTCATATGGACAACAAACTGTCCATTCCTCAACCTGGCGATGTCACACCTCGCCACAGCACCCGCGCGTCTGGCGACAGCGGGCGCCCTTCCACTTCTCATTCTATGAATTCAGGATACCCCGCCCCTATTGGGCCTTTCCGTTAGATTCCCCCGTGTTAGAACCTCTACATGCAAATACCCCGGCTGGATATACCCTGGCGTAAAAATACCCTGGAACGTCGACTTGTGCATCGGTCGGTTTACGTCTTGCCATGTTTGTTTTACCTGATTTGCGTTTGAGTGCTTTCTTGTTGTTTTATTTTACGTTACTTTTTGCTTTTTCCTGGTCTCTATGGAATCGGGGGTTCTCTTTTGATGACTTGACGTCCACTCCTTATACCCAGTCATGTAACGAAAAGCTGAGACCAAAAAAACGAAGAATACCCCTGGTTGCCGGTTGAGATGAAATTTTTGGGACACGATGGATGTTTGGCGAGAAAGATACCACTGTCAACGAAAACAATATCAAAAAGTCTGTCTTCAGACTTATACACGGAGTCAAAGTTGGGTTTGTTTTGGAAGTCGTGTGGTTGCCATGAGCTCTCATGCCATGGAACCGTATGGCACATGAATCACACGCTGCGCCTGGAGGCCTTCGAGAGCCGAGGAGGCACAGAGACAAGCATTTCCAGCATGTGGTCATGAAAAGCTGAGAGCACTGCTACTGTCTAGGCAAACCGAGATTGAGAAATGGCAATGCAATGATACCTGCGGTTTGGCCGCGATTGCTCGATACACGAATTTTGCTGCATCATCTTGGCCATTATGTGAAGTCCTCAAATGTGTATATCATCGTGTAAACATGATCCTATGGTCCAGAATGTACACCGTTGCGCATATAAAGTGAATTGTTCACGTCTAGCCCCCAAAGTATGATGTACTTCGGACCGGGCAGAGTAGCAGGGATTTGTTCATACGTATTTCTCAACCCTAGCAACTTGTATAAGTACTCTATCTTGTATCTTTCTTCTTTGACTTCACATCACTCGGTTCAGTAGGTTCTCTGAGAGCTGGCTAGGAAGAAACATGCATTGTAAACTCTTGTTGTTTGCCATGGAGGAGATGCGCACTTGTTCCTCATTTGCTTCAATGTGCCAATACCAACTCTCGCATTTGCCTGTAAGAGGTCTTTGAATCTATGCCAGTGTAGTATCTTCAAATCGTTACCTCAAGTGATAATGAGGGGTTTTGATAAAGTTGATACAGGATCAAGTCTTCCGAGCTCGTTAATAAAATGTTTGGTTAATCATCCCAAATAGCTGCCTTTGCCTTCTCAACATCAGCCTGCCGTTTCTTTTCCTCCTCTTTCTCCTGCTCCCTCCTCTTCTTCTCCTGCTCACGAACGCTCTTCTGGTACGCCCTTTGCTCCTCCGTCTGCTTTGGTGCCTTAAGGCCTAGTCCAGCAGCGATCATACGACGAGCCACTGCATCTGTCTTCTCAGGCCGTTTATCCGGGTCTGCTCCAGCGCGATGGCCGGTACTTCCTGAAGGTGATTCCCATGGTAAACCACCTACGGGAGACATGGGCGTCGGGGGAGGCGGTGCCGGTGTCGCGGTGGGGGTTGGCTTGTTTGACTCTGATTCGGCTTCAGGCTCTGCATCAGAGCCAGAGTCAGAGTCTTCCCATGAGTCTGCGACAACCTTCTTAGTTTTCTTTTTAGCTGCTGGTTTCTTGGACAACACTGGAGGTTCATCCTTTGTGTCGATTGACAGGTTCTTGAGGGAGCTTGAGACGTCTTGATCTTGTGACATGGCTGAGACCAATGAACTGAATATGTCTCAACGTGGAGAGGGGAAGATTGTCAAGAGTTGAGAGCAGAGAATATGGTTTCTACTGGAGATGATTTTATGGCATGGAAAGGATGAAAGCTCACAGAACTTGATGCTTCAAATCAAGAACAAAGAATTGCAGTTGGAGAAGGAAGCTTGTTAGTCGTTGCCAAGATTGGTTGCGGAGAAGTATAGGGTAATCTCAACTGTTGATCAACTTAGAAGTCTGTCCATGACTTACAGTAGAATGTCGTGTTGTATACGTTTGAAAAATGACTTCAAGTTTAACATGGCGCTGATTAAAGCGCTAATTGCACCAAGTATGATACTACCGATATGAAGAAGCGAATACCTCATGATCTTTGGTACAATTACAAAGCCTGTCCTTATTTGTTGGGGTGGAACGCTGCGTGTCATATCAGAGCATTTATTTTATTTAATTGAGGATAAGTAGATGACCCAATTTTGTTATAATACTCCAGTCTATCTCTCTGAGGTTCTGTCTAGCATAGAGCCTTAATCATACATAATTGAACCGGGTAATGAACGTTACTACTATAGTTCCTAGTCCTTGACTCTCTCACTAGCTGCCTGTCTATGACAGCATGATCTATGATGACAGACATAACAAGCCATGATGATCAATTCGATGCCATATTGATCAATTCGAACAGCTAGATAGATATATTGACCAGATCACAAGAATCCAAGAGGCTATAGAAGTTGAGAAAGCTTCGGTTTGAGGCACGCGAGCAACGGTAGTTGTATCGCAATCTGATAGGTAACGGCCGGAGCAACAGCCGATAGCGGGGTCTCATTGGTCCAGTGGCTGACTAAACTCCAATCACCTTAGCGCGGAACGTCTTGGAATCGAAATTTTGGATGATGTAGTAAAGTCCGAGTTCGCGATTATTAAGTCGCCTCCACCAAAACCAACCAAAACCAAAAGCGAGCGAGGGTCAAGCCAAGCAAAGCGGTGATGCGGACAATTGCGGCCTGCTGCTAGTCTAGTTGTATTATCCTTGTCAACTGCTTATGATAGACCATTTCTTCTCCTTTTCACCCTTTATTCTTCTTCTTTAATTCTTCATTGTATCAACTAGTCGAGTCGAGTCTAGTCTACCCTAGTCCAACAGCTGCCCATCGCGGGGAGCTTCTACTTGTCGTCTCTCAACCCCTCGGATCCTAGCTCTAGCTCCGTGTTCGCTGCAACCGAATCGCATCTGCATCCCCAATCATGATTCCCCGATCACGCCTCTCAGGGCGCCTCATCCTCGAGCGCTCTCTCGTACACGCATCACGAGTATCTTCCGAAGCAACCGCTGCACGATGGGCTTCTGCTCCCGCCTACCGCAACCATCACATCTGCGGTCGTCGGCTTCCCGCCATTCAACCGCGGTTAGTCGCCGCTGCCTTTTCCACATCTGCCCGAGTCACCAAAGAGAAGGACAGTAATGACAAGGGCTTCTTCGAGTCTGCGATAGAGCCATTGACGGAGCCTTTATCTGACGAGGAAGCCAAGGCGAACATCGAGAACAAGCGCAGAGAAGCCGATAGCCAACTACTGGCCGAGTCGAGGAATCCAGGCCCTGATTCACCTGGCTCTGGAAAGAACGACAACGCTGGTCAGTCGAACGATGGAAAGGCGGGAAGTGCTGCTGGAGGTGCTGGTTCTGGATCTGGAGGTGACAACTCAGGTGGTGATGGAGGTCGTCGCGGTAGAAAGCCTTCTGCCGAGAAGGCTCTCCAGAAGCCTGTTGTTCCTGAAGTCTACCCCCAAGTCCTAGCAATTCCCATTGCTCGACGACCACTCTTTCCTGGTTTCTACAAGGCTATTACCATCAAGGACCCCGAGGTGGCGAATGCAATCACTGAGTCGATTAAGCGTGGTCAGCCATACGTTGGTGCATTCTTGTTCAAGGACGAGAACGAGGATGAGGATGTGATCAGGAACCCCGAAGACGTCTACGATGTTGGTGTTTTCGCCCAGATTACAAGTGCTTTCCCCATCCACGGCCAAGAAGGTGCCCTGACTGCCATCCTATACCCCCATCGCCGTATCAAGTTATCCAGCCTACTACCCCCTGGTGGCCAAGATAAAGATACTACTAAGAAGACTGATGCTAAGGCCGAGCCCACACCCGAACCGATTCCCCAGAAGCCCGCAGAGGAAGAGGCTACTCCCGAGAAGAAGGGAGATGTTGTTGCCAGCTTCGAAGAGAGCGCCGTCGAGAAGAAGCCTGACCAGACAGCTGAAAAGTACGAACCAACATCATTCCTCAAGAGATACCCCGTCAGCCTGGTCAACGTCGAGAACCTTGTCGATGAGCCATACGACCCCAAGAGCCCTGTCATTCGCGCCGTCACCAACGAAATTGTCAATGTCTTCAAGGAAGTCGCCACAATGAACAATCTCTTCCGGGACCAGATCTCCACTTTCTCTATGAGTCAATCAACCGGAAATGTTACGTCGGAACCCGCTAAGCTCGCCGACTTTGCCGCTGCCGTGTCCTCAGGCGAGCAAAAGGAGCTCCAAGAGGTATTGGGTTGCCTCAACGTAGAGGAGAGGATGCAGAAGGCTCTCGTGGTGTTGAAGAAGGAGCTCATGAATGCCCAACTACAGTCCAAGATCAGCAAGGATGTCGAAAACAAAATTAGCAAGAGGCAGCGCGAGTACTGGCTGATGGAGCAGATGAAGGGCATTCGCCGTGAGCTTGGCCTGGAATCCGATGGAAAGGACAAGCTTGTCGAGAAGTTCAAGGAGAAGGCTAACAGCCTTGCCATGCCTGAGGCAGTTCGCAAGGTCTTTGATGAGGAGCTTAATAAGCTTGCTCATCTTGAGACAGCTGCTTCGGAGTTTAATGTCACAAGGAACTACCTAGATTGGCTCACCCAGATTCCCTGGGGCAGGAGGAGTGCCGAGAACTTTGGCATCCCTAATGCAGTCAAGATTCTGGACGAGGACCACCACGGTCTCAAGGACGTCAAGGACCGCATTCTGGAGTTCATCGCTGTTGGCAAGCTTCGAGGCACTGTCGAGGGCAAGATTCTCTGCTTCGTCGGACCTCCTGGTGTGGGTAAGACAAGTATTGGAAAGTCGATTGCCCGAGCTCTTAACCGTGAGTACTACCGATTTAGTGTTGGTGGTCTCACAGATGTTGCTGAGATCAAGGGGCACCGAAGAACCTATGTTGGTGCCCTGCCTGGTCGCATGATCCAGGCGTTGAAGAAGTGTCAAACTGAGAACCCTCTTATTCTGATCGATGAGATTGACAAGATTGGCCGAGGTTACCAGGGCGATCCCTCTTCTGCTCTGTTGGAGCTGCTTGACCCCGAGCAGAACAGCTCTTTCTTGGATCACTATATGGATGTCCCTGTTGATCTGTCCAAGGTCTTGTTCGTGTGCACTGCCAACATGACTGATACTATCCCTCGACCCCTGCTCGACCGCATGGAGCTCATCACACTCTCTGGTTACGTTGCTGACGAGAAGATGGCGATTGCTCAACGATATCTTGCTCCCGCTGCCAAGGAGACTGCTGGACTTCAGAACGCGGATGTCAACTTGAGCGAGGAGGCCATTGAGGAGCTCATCAAGTCATACTGCCGTGAGTCTGGTGTGCGAAACCTCAAGAAGCAGATCGAGAAGGTCTACCGAAAGTCCGCCCTCAAGATCGTTCAAGAGCTCGGCGAGGAAGTCCTGCCTGAAGAGGAGGCTCTCACTGAGGATGGTAAGTCTGCTCTTGAGGAGGCCGAGAAGAAGAGCAAGACCGAAGAGGTTACCGAGGGCAAGGAGTCCACCTCCAACGAGACTGGCGCGACTACGGAGAAGCCCCGCAAGCCACTCAACGTCCCTGGCTCTGTCCATGTCGTTATCGGCAAGGACAACCTCACTGACTACGTCGGACCTCCTGTCTTCACCTCTGACCGCCTCTACGAGGTCAGCCCTCCTGGTGTTTCCATGGGTCTCGCTTGGACACAACTCGGCGGTGCTGCCATGTACATCGAATCTATCCTCCAGGCTCCTCTCCGACCATCTACACGACCCCATCTCGAGATCACCGGTAACCTCAAGAATGTCATGAAGGAATCTACTACCATTGCCTACTCTTTCGCCAAGTCTTTCATGGTTAAGCAATTCCCTGACAACCACTTCTTCGACAAGGCAAAGATGCATCTGCACGTTCCAGATGGTGCCGTCTCCAAGGATGGTCCTTCAGCTGGTATCACAATGGCTACTTCACTCCTTTCTCTTGCTCTCGATGCCCCCGTTGATCCTACAGTTGCCATGACTGGTGAGATCACACTCACTGGAAAGGTACTACGCATTGGTGGTCTTCGCGAGAAGACCGTTGCTGCTCGTCGAGCTGGCTGCAAGACCATCATCTTCCCCAAGGACAACATGTCTGACTGGCTAGAGCTACCTGAGGTATGTTTCCCCATCTTATCCGGTACTTAATTTTAGGTTACTAACGAGTACTTCTAGAACATCAAGGAGGGTCTTGAAGGTCATGCTGTGGCCTGGTACCCTGAGGTCTTTGACCTTGTCTTCCCCAATGTTGATAAGGAGAAGGCCAACACGTGCAAGATTTGCGAGTGGAAGGCTCAGCAAAAGAAGAACGACTCTGAGTCAGCTGAAGAGGAGGACTAAAATACCGAACGAGGCATTGATGCATTCTAGCCTTGCACTATCATCTAGCACCAACTGAAAGAAGGTTGATGTTCATGAACGTTGCAGGGCATGATTTGATGGCGTTTGGGCATGGGCGAGAAATTTAGATGAACGATACAAAGACTCCTACTCTTGTTATTCCCAAAATGAGGAAATTGTACTATTAGAAGCATGCATTAGTGGTTTGTTTGGGGTGTCACAAGGCAGCGTGTAGTTGACGCCTTCATGTACAATTGTATATATAGGAAAGCGACGTCATTCTACTTTACCACCCAGCTCGGGCGTATGATGTTATGATCACAAGGTGCTGGCCGAGTCAATGACACTGATCGTTATATCACAGAAATATTAAGAATCTGTCCCTAAACTTGGTAAGTGTTTACGATTCCAGCCGCAATGCGTAATGGTTGGTGTGGAAGAACACTGCTTTGGTAGAGTTCGAGGCCTGCGATGTGGTGACAACCTTGGAGCATAGAGGATGCCAGGAGTTCTGATAGGACCTTTTGTCATAGGTCTGAAGTTGTCTCTGGCCCAATAGATCGACAAGGTCCATGATATTTTCAACCTCATTGACGCAGTATGTATCCGGATGTCACCAGATGGTTCCCCAGAATGATGATCCCGGTTTGTACCTTAGCTAGGCCAAGGCTCTGAGAGATCTTATCTTAACTGTGGCGCGGGATCTGTGGAGCCAGGCACGGGACGAGCCTAGCCGAGGGGAAGTTTGATAATAACAATGGATTGTAATGTAAAGTCGTATCTCTCGCTTTCTTCTCATGTCGCATCTTTTAGCACTATCTCATAAGATTGTTGAGTCCTGTGAAGCTTCATGGATGTTAATCAACCATTCAAGCTAAACATGCAGGTATAGCCATCGCATAAGAATTTGATTGACACCCAACCGAAGCCTATAAGACGTCTGGAAGCCCGTTCGTACATACAGGCTAGTGGTGTGTTGCGGCCCCATTGCTTGCATGGCGAACCGACAACCTGTCAAGTGCAGGTAGCCTCACTTGAGCGTTGTTCTAGCGGGCCGTTCTTGTGCTGCACTCATGCCTGACCCCACGCGAGGCTCTTATGGGACCTTGGCTGGTGGATCAGGCCTCAGACTCGGCCGAAGGACAGTTTCTTGTGAAGCTGAAAGCTCCTCAAGTGCTTGTGTGACGTGACCAGTTCAAAAATTGAGACGAGAGGGAACAAAACGAGCGAATTGAACCAACTAAGGTGTCGGCAAGCTTAGGCATTTCCTCATCGAGGGAGGTGCTTGAGGGTGTGCGCGAATTGGATAAAACTGAGCCCGTCATAGTAAAGTCGCATTGGGCACTGGCACCCATCTGCTCCTGATTTGGAGATATTGCATATCACATCTCCATTGATGAGAGAAGACTGTGACGTTTGACCGGGATCTGGTAAAAGACCAGAAGCGAATTTTGATACGACAATGGCATATGAATTGTCTCGTACCATGATGCATGCCATTACCAACTCCTCTAGATCTGAGCATTGCTTTCTATGCGTACGCCTCAGAGTTTGCATTTGCATTGGCATGTTGCTTAATGCATGGAGTCCAGTGCCCCAAAGCTCGCTATTCTCCGAATATGCGACATAAGATCTTGGCACTTTGAGTGCCGGGCTACCACGAGCTAGCCATTGATTGAAATCGCCCTGCTCTGACCAAGCTTCGAGAACCTCCCGAAGACACCATGAAACCAGACAGTGAGCAGAAGGTTGAACAGGGCGGTCAGCCAAGCTGATATTACCTAGCTTAGATGGCGCCGTCGCTTGCGTATGCAGTTGGACTAGAGCCTACAGGACATCTAGATCATCCGTCTTATGGTTCGAGTCTTGAGGTCAGCAGCTCAGAATGACACGCACCTACATGAGTGTAATCTTCGGCAAGATACGCATGCCTTACGTGAGTGACTTCAGACTTTAGCATTTTCCCCAATGAAAGGTGGCTTGCTTGTGGGTTATTGTCAAGGATGCGACATAACCCATGGGTGAAGCTGTCATGATCTCTATTTTGAGGAGACCGCACCGAGTGCCGAGTGTTGAGGGAGAGTGATGTCATTAGGTGAGACAATGATGCTTTTTGGTGATTCTATGAGAATGAAGGTTGGTGTTTTGATATTAATGATGCTTCTGATACCTACGCCTGCTTACAGTGCCATTGTGCCTACCCTGCTTCGTTTCGGGAAGTTGCCTATCTGCACAGTAATCGGGGTTTCCTATTCGTGAATTCATGCTGGTTCCTTCCGTTGACTGAACTTGGGTCTTTCCTCTCTGCTGACTTCTTTTCTTTCTGGCAAGGGAAGGTTTCAAAAAGCAATTGCCTGCTACTTTCCCTATCATGCTCTCGTGATACAGAATTGGGATGCTAACTCACACCAACTCAAAGAACCGTGCAATCACTCTTACACCTTCACATCCGTCACCAAAAGAAAATGACGCCGGCTATTTTCGATATCCGTTCACAGCTCTTTATGCCTGAACAGAATCTTTCTCCGTGCCTAATGATGCATCACCGCCTTCCCCTGCGCTCAAAGAGACGCAAACTCGTGTTTAGCGTCGACAGAATGGGACGAGACAAGGGCGTCTGAAAGGGGCCAGCTCATCGATGGTTCCCCACCGCAAGCCGTCCAGCGTCACCGTCTCTCTTGAAAGTATGACCCTGCAGCAGCAGACGCACGCAGCAGACCAGGCCACAGCTTGCTTGCCATGGTCGAAATCGCTCGCCTGGCAGGGTCCTTTGACTGGCTTCAAAGAATGAAGGTTCCGGCATGGTGGGATGAATGGACCACAGTCGCGACACCCACGCCCAAAACCATGCACAACTGTCGTCAAGTCAAGCAACGACCCCTGACGCTCTTCGGCAAGTCTGGGGCAAAGTACAGTCACAGCCCTGCGCTGACATCTGGGCCTAGGCCTAGGCTTGGGTTTGGTTAGGCTTGGGCAGTGGTGGCTTTGCAGCGAAGTGAGCAGTCGCACACATGCCTTGCGTTGCAATTCATGGCATCCAGCCCCTTCGCAGGGCGGTCCAGCTACAGCGTCATCACGAATCCCACCTCTTTAGTGTGGCTCAGGCTGCTATGAGAGGCCCAAAATAATGAAAGCCTAAACGTCAGAAGCCCAGCGCCTCCGCCGCCCGCTCCGCCCGTTCCCCCGTGTCGTCCCGCCGCGACTAAGAGCCACTATCCACTCAGCCCACACACACTCTCTTGTCCAGTCACAATCCATATCCACCATTATTGCCGTTGGCTGCCCGTTTTAGGCTTTGGACCTCATCTTTACCATTGATATTAGCAGGGCGTTCATCGCAGCTCCATTTCCAATGACATTCTGATGCCTCAGGTCTTTTTTGATATATCTCACCCGAAAAGTCTTACTCATTTCACCACCATAATGCCATATTTTTGAAAGCTCCTGATGCACTGATATTCATTGCGCCTCCGGCTTCGTTCCCCGCGACTTCGACCGCTTGTTCAAGACCCGCTCTTCACCGACCGTTGCATTATTATCCCAACCTCCTCGGGCGATATACCGACCACAGCAACGTTTTTTCTTTGCTTTCTCTTGAATGAGTCAAGCAAACATTTCCTTCATCCTGTTACTCACTTCAAAAAACCTCCTTTTCAGTTGATAAGTTGGTTGTGTTTGTGTGGTTACTTGGCAGGCTTACACCCCGTTGCCGTTTCGCTGGCTTGCATATTCTACCTATTTTTGCTATTTTATACTTTTCCCACCTGCACGGCTGCTATTTATCCATATGCATCTCCAGGTTTTGTTTTTATAACAGGCAAAAGTCGTGAAACGATACAGAGCGTGGTGTATGCAGTATCACAAGTATCGACTTACAATTGCGTTTTCGCCACTAAGCAATCGCCGAATCATTGAGTGTTAAGCCATTTCAACGTGGCTAACTATTGATATCGATTCTTATTGTGCCTGAACCCAGCAGTACTCAGCAGGTCGCAGTGCCGCGGCCATGGCTCAGGCCGGCGTAATAGCGTCCGAGCCACCGCAAACGCTTCGTTCACAAACAAATGCATTGTCTGGTACCCAGGGATTTTTTCGAAAGCTCTTTGGTAGACAGAGTGGCAGTAATACGCCATGTAAACCTGCCGAGCAGCCAAAGAGTCCCCAGCATGAGGTCGACTCGGCTGACCTTGACAAAGGCGGCCTGATTCGCCGAATGTCTCGAAGGGTTGTGCCCGGACTACCTCGGGCGCAGACATTCAAGCGTCAAGTGTCGGAAAGGAGGACTAACCTATCGCCTATTGAGCCGACTCCAGATGAAAGACGAGCTGTGTCTATGGACCGACGCTCTTACAGACCACGATCACCGTCAGCCTCGCAACCCGCAACCAACCCTCGTGTCAGCGCCCCAAGCTTTCTCGGCTCCCCTCAGGACGAAATACCCCGATTTGTCCCCTCCATATCCGTCAATGATGTTACGGATGAGCCGCCTAGGGAACCTGCTGATGGGATACTGCACCCGGATGAGGAGATGACTCTTGCGGACGAGTGTCCAGCACAAGACAGCCTGTCTACTGCAGACACTCGTTCGATAACAGCATCCCAGTACGACGCTATAATCCACGAAGAGCTCGAGAAGACATGGATACTAAATCTCAGTATGCACTTTCGAGACCGGTCAAAGAGGGAAAAGTTCTTCGTTACGTACCGTGAGCGTGATCACCTTTGGCGGCGTGTAACGATCTCGCTTGATTATCGAGATGCGCCACCAAACTCCCTGGAAATGGATCTGATCAACACGCATTACCAACGAGAAAAAAGTGCAAAAATTTATGAGGCGATCAGGGAAAGCTTGAGGGACATTCAATTTTATGACACTGTAACAAATTTGAAGCTTCAAACAACAGATGGAAGGCTTCATGTGCACGTAGTTGAAGATGGCAATGTCGGTATTTACGATAGACTTACTGAGACTAAGCTAATGATATACAGGAGATTATACAATATCCCACTGTTGCCCAAATCAAGCATTTGGGTTGTCGCCGCATTCGAGAAAGAGACATCACTTTTGAATCCCACATGTCAGGATTTGTTTATAAAGTCAATGTTAACGGCCACACGCTCATCAAAAAGGAGATTCCAAGTCCTGACACCATAGACGAGTTTCTGTATGAAATCAATGCCCTCAATGCTTTAAGATCCTCACGCAATATCATTCACTTCTACGGTGTGGTTGTGGATGATCAAGATCAGAATGTCAAAGGTCTTCTTATCAACTATGCGGACCAAGGAGCTCTCATCGACGTCATCTATGAGCATTGCAAAGATGGCGACTATGACCTCCCTTGGGCGACGAGAGAAAGATGGGCCCGGCAGATCGTGGAAGGGTTGTCTGACATCCACGAGTCAGGGTTTGTGCAAGGAGACTTCACACTATCGAACATCGTTATAGATGGTTATGGCGACGCGAAGATTATCGACATCAACAGAAGGGGCTGTCCAGTAGGCTGGGAGCCTCCGGAAGCAACACCTCTCATTGAGAGTAACCAGCGCATCACCATGTACATCGGCGTCAAATCGGATCTATACCAACTTGGAATGGTGTTGTGGGCTTTAGCAACGCAGGAAGATGAGCCAGAGGCGCAGGGACGACCGCTGATACTTGGCCCCGAAGTAAATATCCCGGACTGGTATCGACAAATGGCAGAAGTCTGTTTGAGCAATGACCCGCGCATGCGACTTCAGGCGTCTGCTCTGTTGGAGATGTTCCCCCGACAAAGGGAAAGCGAAGAGACTGGACAACTGAACCCCCCTGAGTCGATAGTTGACGAAGGCTACACCTTGCATCAATATCTTGTTGATGGATATCATCCAGAAAACCTTCCACAAATCAGGACGGTCGAGCCCCCTAACGACTGGTCTTACGTGAATCAACCTGGTGCGGAAACAAGTCCGGTCAGATACGAACCATATTACTACACGCGCGGACGCTCTCCCCCGAGCCCGTTGCCGAGTAATTGTGATGAATACAATTCGCCCCGCGGCCTATACGACATTGCTGCCTGGGCAGCGAATCGGAATATACCTTCATCTTACAGTGATGTGGGACCTGAAGGAACACCACTTGACGAAACACCTACTGCCAACAAGTCAGCACTCATCGACTCGGATGCACTCACAGCTCCCGATTCGGCTATGGAGAGGCACGAGACCCCAGCTACTTCGACTTCAACTCCAAGCCCAACCCGAGGTGTGGGTTTAGGAGATGATTTGCATGCCATTCCCATTGCGAAAGTTGGCGAGGTTCATGCAGGTCAAGGAGAATTCGTGAGCGGTGGCAACGAGGATAACACAGGAACAACATACAACGAATCGGCACCCGGCTCAACACAGTCGGGGAATATCACTCCTGGAGACAACGGCACAGTGATACGTGATGGTGCGCAAGACACAAAGGAGGATGCACTGGGAGAAAAGGGGAACGGAGGAAAAAGTCTTTTGTCAGCAGAAAAAGGAGAAGATGTTGGAGGCGAAGAAATCAAAGAGGCGCAAGCCTTGTATTAGGAAACAGGAAACGCATTGGAGGGACTATCCAAGAAGAACGACAGCCAAGAGACTCAAATGCTTCAAGAAGGGGGCAAAACAGAGGATCATCAGACGACGTCTGCAAACGAGAGGGACGTCTTTGAGGAGCCAAACACAAAAGCAGAACTGGATGCGGAACAAAACGCTGCAGAAAAGCAAGGGTCCACAGTACCTGGAACCAATCAAGCTACAATGGAGAAAGAGATGATGGCAGGGGAAGCAGACAACCGAGAGAATGGAAAAGTGACAGAGGGGGTGGTCGCAGACACTGAATCTGAACCTCCGGTACAGATCTCACACGTATTGACTCACGACGAACCGACGAAACAAGAGAATATGACTGACGACGTGTCCAAGGGCGCGAACTGTCCGTCCGGACTCTAATGAATGTCTATGAACGACATGGTTTGATGAACGTTGAGTTTGGATTCATTTGTATTGACTATGCTATACTTTACTATGTTTATTTCATATGTTTCTTGTTTAGCGGGATATAGGCAGGCATTTTGCATAATAGGGCGCAAATATAAATACTGTTGATCGAAATCTATGCTCAGTTCTGGTGCAATTACCTTCTTACGTGTGCGTAGCATAATAATCGATTTTTGATCTAGCTTGTCTCTGCATATTCTTTCTCCTCTAGTCTCTCAACTTCACTTTCTTACAACTCTGCAGCTCTTTACGTATACTCGCCCTCTTCCACAGTCACCAAAATGAAAGGCATGCCCTCACGAGTCCGCCTAGCCCCTAAACCAGGATCGTCTTGTTCGATGAGTTTTCGAAGACAGCGAGAACGAGCGCCTATTACACAAGCTGATCCAGGAATTCAGATGGATTCAAATCTTCCACGAAGAGATTCTCCGATTGGGGTAGAGCCAACGCCAAGAAGGAACCGGAGATCCTTGACTTCTGAGATGCTTGCTCGACAACTGACGCCTTGACAGGCTCCGTTGTCTTGGGTCTCTACTTTGTTGCTCTCCGCCTACGATATAGAGTCGAACGAGAAAAAAGGGAAGAATAGGGATCTGGTTTACCTCGGTGGTCGATATGGTAGCAGCCTCACCTGCATCGCAACATCTTTTGCTGTTATTGTACAGTTCCGCTCGCCGGAGCCGTCTGTTACATCCTGTCCTATCATGAGAATTGTCCAAGATCTCTGGGCCATCGTAAGATCCAGCACAGTCAAATACGAGCCTGCTCTTTTGTATAAGGGCTTCTCAGACAGCTTCGCCTTACACCAGAAGTTCACAACACAGCAATCAATACCTGAACAAGAATCGAAACTGTACTCGCATTGCGCACGATATCGTGCTACACTTTCGCACAACCGACATGTAAGAGATCAAGCGCACAGTCCGCATAGCCAATACTGATAACTAGAATAAGGATATAAGCCTAAGTTCCGACTTCTTATCCTCAAGTGTGGGATCGTATCCTCTGAATCTTTACAAGAGGTTAGGAGAGGAGAACCTAATATTCCCCCTACGGGATAGGGCATGCTGTTCGGCTGACAGTCCGAGCCCTTCTCGGTAGAGATATGCACTAGAGGCACTATGTGAAACAGTATATAATAGTCCCCGAAAGAAGATCTTGGATAAGTTCGTTGAAGCAGGGCCTGTTGACACTAAGGCGAGACCATTAATGAGATACGAAATGGGCTCACTATGACGCCCTCAAATGATCTAAATCCGAGCTTATCCAAGAACCTGGTACATAGACATACTTCCGCCTTATGTGACGCAATACTGAGGATCTCATTAATAGACACTCCCTCCTAGTATTATTATAAATACGACGACCACGTAGGTCACCTGAAGACATCGATACTGCAGTTACTGGGAAAATTCATGAAGGCAACACCTGGCAAGCTATCAAATTACAATCAGCGGATAAGAGACAGATATCATCTTATCCTATATGAATACCGCCCAGAGTCACAGGACTCAGGTATAGGGTATAGCGCTGTATGGAATCATTACGATGATTGGCTATGCATATAGCTTTAGAATTGTTCTGGAATCCATCAAGAAACTTGACGTTTTGCATCACGTGAGATGATATGTGATGAATGGACGGTTGGTTGTGGGGGTTAAAGGCTGAATTTTTCTCTGCCTGAATTTTGTACTGATGATGACGGAGAAATAAGGCCAACATTGAACTGCAACTTTTCGAATTTGGAGGCGAATGTGGAGCCGCTTTAGCTTGGCGAATCCCGATCTTTGTGTTTCTGTTGGGGAAACTGGGGAGAATGAACCAGGGGTGTAAAAGGTACGTACCATCCCTGCTCACGACAGCTTGAGCTCGGGAGAACGGGACTGACTCTGAATGGAATCGACAATCCCATTACATTTCCACTCGGACTCGGAGCACGGTAAAAGAGTAACCGAGAGAGTCTAGAAAACCAAAGACCCCTCAAATGGACAAGTCATGTCAGGAAATAGCTAAATGGGCCGAGGTATCGTTCGATCTGGGGGAACAGAGGTTGTATTGGCCCTGAAGTTCGCGATAGGGCTGATGTGTTGAAGACTATCATTTTGCTATTCTTTGCATTGGGATTCAACAATTAACAATAATCACAATCTGATGAATATCTAAATGAGAATCATATGACGATTCTCAATTAGACGCCTGTAGCTCGAGCACATGGCATGATAAGTCGGGATTTGGCGGACGTTGCAGTTATGATATCAAAATGTGAGGTGAGGTTGGCCAAGGATCCCTATCAAGATTCGAGGGTATCAACCCGAGGCATGCACTGTACAGTGAGAACTGTGCATTGATTGACTGACTGACTGGCACTGACTGATGCTAGCTAGATCTTTGAGATAAGCGTGTGAGTGCGAGTGATGTGTGTGTGCCTACGTCAAAGCAGACGGGAACGAGCCTCGGCATGCCCGGTTTTCAAACGGTACTCAACCAGAATTGAAGTGATTTACATATCAACAGCTCAATTGGGACCAATTCGCCACTTCAACTGTCAATGTAACAGAATTTCGTGTGCCTGTCTTGGCCTGTTAGCCTGTACCGTTCCGTTTGTGATACTGTCCAACCTCATCATCATCATCACCAACGTCTAAAAGTCCCATCTACCAACAAAACGTCTTGGATATCGATGACCTCCAATAGATCGGGACTTTTTCAAGCATGCCATGCGAGATCCCACAATCGACTTCGGCAAATAGCATCGTCTCTTAACAAATCAGTGGAGATGTGGACTCTGCATTTTTTTTCTCTGATTTTTTTCTTCGTCTTGAGGCTTGACTTAGATCAAGTCTCACTCACAGTCTCGAAGCTCAGGCGGCTCCGGGTTTTTCGTGTGAGCTCCCCTGCATGGACGACATGCACTGGCGCGTTGCCTCTTGCAGGGCTAGAGGTAGATGTGCCGTCCCTTGAAATAGAAGTACCCTCAAACCCAAAAATGGCTGATGAAGTACTTCGTCATTGGCAGGGATACACAAACGGTACCCGGGCGCCCAGCCGAGCCCACACTTGATTGGAGCCGCCAAAAAGTTGTTGGGGAAGCAAAAAAGGTTGAGGGAAGGAGCGATCAGGTCGACGTCGACCTTTCGTCCCAGCTACAAGACCCAGTATCTGTCCGAGCAGACGTCGCCCAGCTGATCTTTGTATATGCGGAGAAAGACCGACACAATTTCAACACAATGAAAGCGTCTACTAACGATACCTATCGTGGGCTGATTACTGGCATCATTCCTTCGTCTCAGTGACAGGGCATAAGGAAGATCTCGGTAACTCGAGATGCAGAGCAGAGCGGGGATTTAGATGAGATGTACATCGTAAGTTATTGGAGGGCATGGTCATCTGAATTACAGTGCTTGCCAAAGGTCGATTGTTGTGAATCACTTACAGCAGCTGTTATTAGTCGGTTGTGACAGGTTCAGTTTTGACTTCTAGAAGACAATGACACAACCAATTCAGTATCAGGTTCAGCCAATTGAAACGTCAACATGCTCAACTACCTTTAGCAAGTCCTGCAACTCGCTGAACTCAATATCAAAACTCCTGATAATGGTCGAATTGATAATTATCCGTATTGGTCAGTGAAGGGTTCAGTACTGCACTGTACAGTACAGACAACTGGAAGTCCCTGAATTCATGATGTATAAGCGCCTCTATTGATCAAGAGGGTTAGGCTGCCGGGAAGCGACGGGAGCTGCTGTTGCCTTTTCTTGGTCCGCCCGCCCCAATGGATTTTTCTCCCTTTGATGGGGAGACGGTAGGCGTGTGTGACATAATACGCCAGATTCAACCTCACTCACAACTTCGATACAACCACAGATAGCATAGGCCTGTCTGAATGGATAGCAGCATTCCATTTGCTTCATCCTCATCAATCTTCACAAGCAAAGAATATCTCAGATCGCCGAGGTTCGAAGCATCATGACATGACGACTTAGACACGATTGTAAAGGCCTATCAGTCAGACGTCAACAGAATACAAGCCTGCCCCAACTTTATCTTGAGCTTCCCCAACTCAAAACTGACACACAATTCTGGACAATTCTGGTCGAAAGGAAGAGCTTACCTGGCCTCCTCGCCGTTGTCATTGATCATCTGATTCTGTATCGGCATATGCCATCGTCTTCATTTGCCTCCGCCTCCTCGCTTGGGAAGTCGATTCACACAAACCCCAGCTCTTGATGACCAAAACGGCTTCGTTTTACTTCCCCAACCTTGAATTCGCCGCCACAACAAGGGTTAATTGTCAATCAGAGGTCCCACTCTGGCCCTGTATTTTTATTTGCCTCCTCACTGAAGGAAGCGCTGTTCGGTGTCTCTGTCGCCGCTGAGAAGGAGGAAGAACAGCCCGGACAAGGCCTGAGACTAGGACCCTCCACTTGCAACCCTCCACTTGTCTCACGCCTCCCAAGCACACTATACTTTACACCCCCCTCCCCAGTCTCTACCGCTTCCTCGTCCTCATCCAATTCAATCGATTCTTTCCTGCGCCCAGCTCCGGCTCGGGTCTGTCTCTGATAGTATAAAGTCCTTTTAGAGCCCTCCGCCCCAACCGGAATTACTTCTCGACCAACCTCCTCCAGTTCCTTTCCCTTCTTATAAACCCTTCACCCCTTGTTTAGGATACTCTTCATCCTAAAAAGGTTCAGCTTTCCCTTCACTTATCTGAGTAACCATCAACTTTGTGGTTCTCTTGTGTTGGGTTCTATATCTTCGAGTCGACGACAGACACTTGCCATCGCCAACCTATAATCGACAACTCGATCGATATGGCGACAGCTACTGCTGCGGGCAAGAATGCCCAGCCATTCCCTGATGGCACTAAGGACTATGTTCCTCTCCGCGCTGGCGGTGCCAAGAAGGATACCAACAAGGTCCATATCGCCGATACTCCCATGACCTGGAGCAACTGGCCTCAGCACATCAACTGGCTCAACACCACGTTGGTTATCTTCGTTCCCTTGGCCGGATTCATCTCCGCCTACTGGGTTCCTCTCCAGCTCAAGACTGCTCTCTGGGCTGTCTTCTACTACGTCCACACTGGTCTCGGCATCACTGCTGGTAAGTCAACTCCCAAGGAAGCACTGCTTCCAAAACCCGGATACCATCGATCAATTACTTACAATACCAGGCTACCATCGACTTTGGTCTCACTCTGCCTACAAGGGCACTACCCCTCTCAAGATCTATCTCGCTGCTGTCGGTGCTGGCGCCGTTCAGGGTTCCATCCGATGGTGGTCATATGGTCACCGTGTTCACCACCGTTATACCGATACCGACAAGGACCCTTACTCCGTTCGTAAGGGTCTCATGTACTCCCACATGGGCTGGATGATCCTCAAGCAGAACCCTAAGCGACAGGGCCGTACCGACATCACCGATCTCAACGAGGACGCCGTCGTTGTCTGGCAGCACAAGAACTATATCAAGTGCGTTCTCTTCATGGCTCTCGCTTTCCCTGCTCTCGTCGCTGGTCTGGGTTGGGGTGACTGGTGGGGTGGTCTCGTCTACGCTGGTATCCTCCGTGTTTGCTTCGTTCAGCAGGCCACCTTCTGTGTCAACTCTCTTGCCCACTGGCTCGGTGACCAGCCTTTCGATGACCGCAACTCGCCCCGTGACCACGTCATCACTGCTCTTGTCACCCTTGGTGAGGGATACCACAACTTCCACCACGAGTTCCCTTCGGATTACCGCAACGCTATTGAGTGGTGGCAGTACGATCCTACCAAGTGGAGCATTTGGTGCTGGAAGCAGCTTGGTCTTGCTTATGAGCTGAAGGAGTTCCGTGCCAACGAGATTGAGAAGGGCCGTGTCCAGCAGCTCCAGAAGAAGCTTGACCAGAAGCGTGCCACCCTCGACTGGGGTATTCCTCTTGAGCAGCTCCCCGTTGTTGACTGGGACGACTTCGTTGCCCAGGCCAAGGCTGGAAAGGGTCTTGTTGCCATTGCCGGTGTTATCCACGACGTTACCGACTTCATTAAGGACCACCCCGGTGGCAAGGCCCTCATCAACTCCGCCATCGGAAAGGATGCTACCGCTATCTTCAACGGTGGTGTCTACCTCCACTCCAACGCTGCCCACAACCTTCTGTCTACCATGCGTGTTGGTGTCCTCCGCGGTGGTTGTGAGGTTGAGATCTGGAAGCGTGCTCAGTTCGAGAACAAGGATATCACCTACATGAACGACTCTGCCGGTCAGCGCATCATCCGTGCTGGCTCTCAGGTCACCAAGATTGTCCAGCCTGCTGCCAGCGCCGATGCTGCCTAAGCGGTACAATCTTTCTAACGACGAGAAGAGGAGGAGGGATAATTGATCGATGTGCAATGTGGAAGGATACGAAAATTGTCATGTCAGTAGAGACATGTCGTTGAAAGGGTGAGGGGATACAGTCAGCCACAGATCACATGTCAAAACATGGACTGTAGGCGGGCGCCACACCCATCCCGGGAGGAAGAGACAAAAGCACAGCACGTTTTTAACGCGAAATCATAAATTCGACTCATGAATGGCGTTGGGGGGTTTCTTTGTGTTTTGAGACTACTTAGCTTTTGACGGCTTTGAACAATACCAAAAGAGAATGGTTAAACATGAAATCAGCGAGTTGCACAACCACTACTTGGTTCTTCATCAGATAGTATGACTGCTCGGAAATACAATTTTTTGAATAATATCAGATCTTCAATCAGTTATGTGAATTCTATCTCGTCTACATGTTTTGCAATGTGATGTATGTATGCTCAAGCTGCATCATGAGTGCTGAGTATCTACATAACACAAGTATCAGAACCGTTGCTAAGTCCCCGTACACCTTGGTGATGTGTTTGAAATTCTTAAAGCCTATTTGGTGGCTCGATGTATGCCAATGGCTTAGCATCTATCGGATTTCAGATCAGTTTCCCAATGTTGCACAGAGCCTTGTCCTTTACGTTGTTCTGCTGTATGATAACTCGTGACATGTATGCTTGATGCGGACTGTCCACAAGACTAGCCAGGAACCTGGTGTTCTGATTTCATCCGAGTGACCTCGGCGCACATCTTTTCAGATATCCTGCCCAATGCTGGAGTACGGTCGGCGTCTTTTGCCCTTTGTGGCCACGCAATGCTGCGTTGGACAAGTTCCTTAACTTTCTTGACTCGAAGGTGGTGGAACAGGATGTAGTGCAGACAGGGGCCATCCTCTAAGAGGTGCAAAGGTAGCGGGCCGCCTCAGCAATGCACATCGAATGGATATCTGTAACGTTGTTTGTCTTGACACTGCGAGCTGAGTCTAGCAGCTGCCAACTGCGACTTCATGGAGTGGCCATTCGTGCTTTCTGTACTGCCAACTCAGAGCTCTTGGCCCATGCCCCATTCGGGGTCTGACGATAACACAACAGGCGCCCGTCGTCACCTGTGCTGCCCAATATGTGACCATCGTCATCGAAGCCCACACGCCACACAGGGGTACGATGGTTGTCCAGCTTGGATATCTCTTGGAAATTGTGCTTAACCTGGCCCGGCTGCCCCGACCATTGTCGATCATTGTGAGAGCCTGACTTTGCAAGACTGGCGCTGAGTCCAGAAGTATGGTGCTGATGTTGGTGGTAACTGTGGGACGGTTGCAGCTGAGGCGTGGTCGCTTGTTTCTCCGTTGGTGTCGCAGTTCCGTTTGTTCTTGCTTGTGGTGTTGAGTCCCTGGTTGACATGTGTGGTGCTGACCGAAGGAGATCGGCTGCAGACCACGACTTGCCATCATCTTCGGAATAGGGTGTCTCGATCCGGAAAACGCGGGCATAACCATCCTGACATGCTGTCGCAATAACATCGTAACCTCTAATATTGCCCGCAGCCCATGCGACATCCCGTACCAAACCCCGATGACCCGTTAACTCAACAGCGAGATAGAACTCCTTCTGGGTCTGTTGAACGCCTATGGAAGTCGCAACAATATCCCGCGATCGATATACTTTGACGGTGTCCATTGCAGCCACCACGAGACCCAAGGAATCCGAGGGTACGCCTGCGCGCAGAGCTGTATAACACGGTTCTGGGTTGGGGTCGAAGCGCACACGAAAGGCGAGTTCTTCTCCTCGATTTGGTTTTGGAGCGACACTAAATTCATCGATGGATGCATATTCTGAAAGGTTCTCGGGCTGGTCGTTTTCGTAAACTGTTAAACGTCCGTCTGTCGCGAGGAGCGCAAGATATGTGTGCCTTGTCTCTTCATTATGCTTCATTGAGAACGATCGGTAGGGGGCTTTATTCGATCGTGTGTCAAACGCCGGCTTTCCATTACCAGCTCGTCCAGTACAAAATCGTCGACCAGGCGCAGCAGAGGGATCCTCGGCCCATAAGCGGAACCACCCTTCGATACCGAGGGAAGCGATCAAATTAGGATAAACAGTCGCGGGGAGCCATTGAATCTGCAAAAGTGAGGGAATAAAGTCAGCGCGCGTGTGCGACAGAATGACACAGGAGGCAAGAATACTGCGAGACAAGGGGGTTTATAGGTAGGTAGTAGAAGGGGGCTGCGTTACCTCTATAATCTCGCCGCCATGTGCAGTCCATGTATCGCAAAGGCGCCATGTGCCATCCTTGTGACGGTTAAAGACGCGGATTTTTCCATCTACTGAGCCAGTTGCGCAGCGATCGCCGTAGGTGTTAAATGCGACGGCTTGGACGAGATCTTTATGGCCGTGTTGGAGGTTGAGGTCGAAGGCTGGTGTTTCTTCGCCGGGTGATGGAGGGATTGAGGCGGTCATTGCGAAAGCGCCTAGACTATTGTAGTGGTTTACAGTGAAGAGGAGTGGTGAGTTTGTTGTGTCTTGTACTATAAGTAAACTCCGATATCGTCGTCTGATTGTCTTGAGGTGGTGGTGATGTGTTGTTGACTTGGGACCTGCTGAAGCTCCACAGCGGCTCAAGCTCAGCTCAGCCCAGCTCGGTACGTACCACAGCCTGTCAAAATGCAGGTTCCCCGCGTGAGGTGCCTGTGCCTGTGCCTGAGCAAGTCACCCAATCAATCTGGGGCATCATGATATGATCAATATTGCTTTATATGATGGGACATTCTGATTGAATGATTGCTAAGTTGTCCGAGATATTTGTATATAGTTCTATCATATAACGACTGATATTATATAGCAGACAATTCTGTGCTTGACTGGTTGATATTATCCTTCAAGATGAGCCGCACGCGACACAACAGGTGTAGCTTTGTGACCTTTAAACAGGAAATTGGGCACAGCTGTAGCAGATATCCATGGTGATTTGGTAGAGTCTGTTCTTTGAAACTTGGTAATTCCGTCATTTCCTATCTCACAACTTCTTCATGATACCCAGAAGGAGTAGTCATGATGGCTTGAGGTCTCTCATGTTCGACTCTTCTATACACAACGGACTGACTCTCTGTTTTAAGAGGGAGCAACAGTTTTGGATACAGCCGTTGAAACTTGATCTTAGTTACTAGCAGAGTTCATTTCCATGAACTCAAAAGGTAAATTATGGATGTTATCATGAGTGATGTAAATACAGGGATCTTTGGCTGTTCCACAGCGCAAGAGGCCCGCTGATTTGTCTAGGCGAGTTCTCCACATGCAAGTTAGAGCTTCTCAGCCTTGCTAAACTTCAACTCTTCCATCATCAAAACCATCACGTTTTGCTTCGTGATATCTGATATACCCAACATGGCGCATCTTTTAAACCCCCTTGCGACGACATCTCAGATCTATCACAAATCTTCATTCTCATCTCTGCCCAAGGATCTCCAGGATACAATATTTATCACTTCGCAATGCCTCACACAAGCTGCTGGTCAGCTTCTAGAGCTTCCCCAGTCTGTCACTGCACAAGCAAACGTCATTCTGGCGCGGTATTGGCTTGTCGACTCTCCAATGGCCAATGAGTTTAGTGTAAGGCCAGACCGGGAATATCTCTCTCAACTTTATCTGACCATACTGATCCGTGCTCATAGGACACATCTGCTGCTGCTCTCTATCTAGTCGCGAAGATGGGACCTCAACCCCGGTCAGCGCGGGACATATCAAATGTTTATGCCTACCTCTTATCAGAGAGCTCTTTGTTCTTACGGACCCCGGAAAGTCCAGAGAATGACCCAAGGTCGTACTATGTACCTGAAGCAGACTACCATGCCGTTCAGACTCGCATCCTTGCCATTGAAGCTCGCATTCTTTACACCCTCTCTTTCGACACACACGTCTCGCTACCTCATCCACTTGCAGTCACTTACCTTCAGACCCTCGATTTTCTTGCGCAGCCTAAATCTATCATTTCTCTACGCACCATTCAATATCTGAATGCAGCTCTTCTCTCACCTCAGATGCTGTATCTTACTCACCAGCCACACGCGCTAGCTACTGCTGCTATATACAACGCGGCTCGTGATGTTGGTGCGAAGATGCCAGAGTGTGAATGGTGGGAGGTTTTCGATGTCGACCGGGAAGAGCTCGGGTTCCTTGTTGTCGGCATGCGAAGCGTGGAAAACTATCTTCGCAAGATCAAAGAAGATATGCCGGATCTAAGCGTGGGCATGCCTACACGAAAGTTGATAGATGTTGAGCTGCAGAGGAGGGGCGTGGGAGGCGGGCATGATACTGCCGAGGTTGATGAAGTGCAACAACTCATGGACACGATGGACAGCAGATGATCGCGTGCCTTGCCTAGTCTTTTTGACTCTGTGCTCGGTATCGAAATCGGTCCTGATGCAGCAACCTGAAAGTAGGTACCACTGTTTCGCGTGTCGCATGTCAGACAAGACACGACCAATGAGCTGGCGCATGAGGTTGTGGTTCTGCATATTCCAGGTCAACTTTTGAGAGCATCAGGCCATTGTCGCGAGTCTAACTGGCTACAGTCAGCCCGGTTGAACGGAAATGACAACTGAGGTTCATGTCAATGGATCAATTGCTACGGCGTGGCATATCAAGAGCTGAATGTGGTATTCGAGAAGCAATTTGCAAAAGTCTAGAACCAGCCACGAGGAAATAACGACGGGAGAAGAGGAAATAATGCAGGAAGAAAAAGATATGCGGGCGACAACAATATCCCATGCATGTGTACAATATGCGTGACACTCTTGCCAGCCGGGTTTCTGGTAATTGTGTATATAATACCAGCTCTACCAAGTCAACATACAGACAAAGTGATACTTGGCATCATTTTCTTACATCGTCGTGACCAATCCATGGTTCTAGAATTCATATACAACATAGACTATTACGTTTCACCCCGTGATGCACAATCTGAAGCGGCAGAGGCGGTTACTCTCAGACGCACATAGTTAAAATCAACCGCCAATTCACCCATGAAACCTGCCAGAGCTCCATCAAGCAAGCTTCTGCCGTGCTTGTTAGTGACATGCGGTGAGGACAAACTAGACTGTGGGCCGTCTTGTACCCCAATCAGCCTCGAGGGCATCGTGGAGTTGAGTGCGGGGGATTTGAAGAACTAGCTAGCGCTGCCCTCCACGACTGGGACTGGGCGTTGTTGGGAACTGCTCTCAACGTTACAACAAAGTATCATGAAACTTGGGAATGATGTAAGTCGTAACCGCGTACCGGTAACGAGGCGTCCAGAGACTAGGTACAGGATCCATTACCTACAGCCTTGAATATTTGATCTTCCAGTCAAGTGACAACTATCGTGTACAGTACACGTAACTGTACATAGACTACATGCTAACTGATTAGCAAACACCGTCGTTTTTGTAATGCCATTCATTATTTTTGGCTTGTTGCAGACGATACGGTACGAGACAGATTATCTTGGCAGAGCCTCTTGTTCAACCTTCAACCCCGTCCTACCAGCTGTAAAGCCGATATCAAGAATAGCCTCGAAGTTAGACAAATCGATCTGACATACTGTAGCGCCGCAAAAACCTTATCTTTCCGCGTAACAAAAAGCATAAAATAAGAAAAAAGAGGCTAGAAAATTCTCATGATAGCCAACTACCTATTCGGGGACAGGTCGTCGACAGTGCAGAGTCAAAGAAAATCAGGGGGAGGCCCGGTTAGCACGGAGCGCGAGGATATCCGTTGCCGCAGAGCAGAGCGCCCAATTGAAGCGCGAGTACATTATCCCATTGGAGCGAGCTCCGATCGCCAAGGTCATCCCGCGGCTTTTTTCTCAAATCTTGGGGTGAGGCGAGAAATCGGAGTCGTTGATTGGTTCGATGGACACGATAGGAAACCTAGAAATCTGCAGTCGGGTTTTCTAGAAGGACGTCTCTCTCGTTTTCCCGTCTTAGCCGGACGGTGTTATTGTACTTAATTGTGGTTCTTTTATGGGAATTGAGAACAGGAATAGTTACAAGATTAGATTACGTGACCAGAGACGAGTAAAGAAAAAGAGCCGGTCTCGGTGCAAGACATGGAAGTGGCAATGCCTTTAGAACCATCAACTGTTATGTACCGTTACACTGACTTGGAAGACCCCCATGGAGCATGTACGGAGAAGACGGAAACAGGGGTGCACTAGTTGGTTATCGTCAGAAAGTTGGTGTGTGCACCCTCGACCCTCTAGTTGGCTTCACATCGTGGGGCAAAGCTGAGGGTGTTGTTGTTTGGTCCTGGTCCTGGTCATTGCTGTAAGAAAGAAAATGGCTCACTCTGTTTAGTTTCGTGGAGCATCAGCATCAAAAGGCAAGGCACATCGTGGAGAAGAGCAATATGACGAGATACGTATCTTCAATCGCGAAAGGTATATTAGGCCAGCTCGACCTCTCTCTTAACCTCTCTTAACCTCCCTAGCTTTACTCTTCACTCTCACTCTTCCACTATTTATCTCCTTCACTTACACACAAACAAACCAAAACCACCACAATCATCACAATGTCTGACTCCGTCACTCCCCAGACCCCTTCCCACTTCGGTGAGAACAAGGGCATCAAGTTCACCTTCAAGACTGGCAACGCCCGTTACCAATGTGTTCTCCAGGACCGCGCTCACTAGTAAGTTATACCCTCTTACTTTCAACTTCAGCCTCATGCAAAGTACTAACCATGCCTCAGCGAGCGCACCAAGGCTTCTCGCCAGAACTCTACCGACTCTGTCTCCTCAAACGAGTCTATTAAGACTGAGAAGTCTTCCCACTAAATATGTATGGGATAATGGCACCCTGATATACCGGTGACCAGAACAAACAATCAAAATGGGGGGAGTTTATTATACCACAATCATCTGGCATTATTAGCGACGGTTATACAGGGACATTTGGCGTCTCCATGAATCAAACAATCTTTTTACTGTTACTCTACTATTGATGTGCATTGCTGAATGTGAATGTGAAGGTCATGAACGTATATCTCCATACCAAGACTCGTCTCTGGGCAACCTGGTATTTCACCCAGTGAGAGCAACCAAATGACAAACGGGCATTCGAATTGTCAGGTTCATCTGCAAGCTCCCGAATGCCAAGTTTTCCCAAGTCGCACTCGGTCACTGCAAAAGAAACGGGGACCCGACCCCGTATCTCGCTCGGTGTCTCGCCTTTTCACCTGGATGGATCAATACTAATAATTACTCCACCGTATCAGGACCGACAGATCCTCTTTTGCCGCTGGGATCAGGAACAAAAGACCGAATCAGTGAGTTGTGCTTATCCACTACGGATTTCGGACAAGACGCGGCTCTAATGATGATAAGTCGGAGGTCGGTAGCTTTGGGTTCCGGCGACTGAAGGCGATGTGAGGTCGTCGGTCGGAAGCCCGTGAGATGCGACGTCCGTCAGATTGGATCGGAAGACTCGGCCGGGCCGTAAGCTTCAAACAAAGGTCAGGTATTGGAGCCGGTAGCTTCGGATATATAAAGTCTTGTCTCATCTCACTTACTTATATAGTTAGAGCTGTTTCTCCCTCTCAGCCATTATAACGCCGTGCACCTTTTGGCTCATTGAAGGATTGAGGGGAAAGGCCAAAGTCGTACGCCATGTACGACTTTATCCCGCCAGGCGTCGTCATATCGTACCTGGCTAACAGACCGAAGCCGATGAAACCATGCTCGGCTCTGTTAACGGAGCCAGGCTGACTCGAGCAACAGGCAATAACTTAGTCTAAGTCCCGACAATCGGCGCCGCGCAAGCAAATTACCACGAGTGCATATAAGAGACGGATAATCTCACGTACTCGTGATAGGCTCGTCTTACTACTAATACTTTATGTCGAGCACTATCCGTAACGACGAATACAATGACGTTTCAAAGGCAGCAGAGTTTCGGGGGCTTGTTCTCACTGAGGCTTATCGCGAACTGACTTTGGTGTGCTAACAGGAGAACAGAATAGGCAAGATTTCTCGAAATGTCTAGTCTTTCTGTTCTTCCGCCAAGCGCGTGATGGTAGGTCGCTTGTTAGTCGGCGCTGTAACTGTAATGCATATCACACATCACATCGCATCACATCACGCGCCATCCGCAAGCGTCGATTGAGAATTGATGTTTGATTCTGATGCGACAAGATAAAGAAGAGTTGATGATATATAGAGATGAAATCAATCAGATGAAAGCATTGTTACTTGAAACAATTGTATTGTTATGCTTTGGTGTTTGAAGTGTTAGAAGTGGGCTGTGCTTATGATTCTTAGACTTTGACAGCCAAGTAACTCTCAGCTGGACAGACAGAATGTGCGAGTAAGTCCGCATCTGAGTCGTAGTCGAAGTCGCCGTCGCTGTCACAATTGATTGATACTGACTGAACTTAATAGGTCTGTTTTAAATGCTCCCTATCCCACCTCTTACGTCAATTTCTCTTCTACCCCTTCTATTGTTCTTTTGAGCCTACACCGAGCTCCTCTCTTTGTATTCCACTGTCACTCTCACTCGTTGTTTGTGTCGCTATTGGATCTGTGATCGACTTACGTACGACGTGCTCGACTGTTTCTGTCGCTTTATTGAGAGAGGATGCCTCATCCTCTGGTGGCTACAGGTATGTAAATCAATCAATTCACAGCGCCACACTCCATTATCTCATTCATCCACCAATTTCACTTCTATTGTTTATCTTCTCTGTATTCATCATCTTTTACTGCTCATTCAGGCCAAGCCCATGGATGTTGATTACCCCGCGTCCAAGCTTGCGAATCATGGTGCACGTCTCGCCTGTGTCTGCCTGAGCTGAGGCCAAAAAGAGTGTCGCCTGAGCCACAGCCAGTTCTAGGTCGAGTCCCGAGGCTGCCTGTGGCGAATACAGATGCCAGAAGCAGCACGAGGCCTACGCAAGCTCAAACTTCCCCTTGATTTGCCTCCAGCTTCCTCCAATTTATTCGTTGTTTCTGCTTTTTTACTTTATTATTCGAGTTTTTGGAAAGCTCTCTCTTTGCATTTTGTGTTTTTTGTCTTGTGAAAAAAAGGAGAGAGATTTGTTGTCTTCTTTCTGTTTGCTCGCTTGACAGCTCTCACTCCACTCTACTTAGCATCCATATCACATCACGTCCATTCACACCTCTCTTTTCTCTTTTCCCTCCTCCATCTGCAGTCTCTCTGCAGACTTGAGAAACAATGCCTAACCATATTGTCCTGGCATCAGGTGCCGTAGTCGCTGTTTCGGTCGCTATCGCTACCACTATTGCCATCTTCGAGTCGCCTGAAGTGCGACGATACGCCGACGATGTTCGAAGGCGGATAGCTTTCGCACTCCACTCTATGGGCGAGGGCATCGAACCTCCCCACCGCGAGCCCAGGTTTAATAGACCTGAGGATGCTGATGGCTTCTTCGAGTCCCGTCGTGGCGCTGGTGCCGAAGCTGGTGTTGACGCCGATGAGGAAACTCGCCGACGACAACGTGAGGAGCTGCTTTATTGGAACTCGGTCATGCTAGAGAAGCAAGAGAAGGAACAAAAGGACAAGGAAATCGACGAGAAAAACCTGGATTCATCACGACGAGGCTCTTCATTTGATGACTTCCTTCGTCAGGATGAGGGTGCTGAGCGAGGCGCTTATGTCTTTAACACTGGAACTGACACCCGCGCAATGGATGACGGTCTGCGACGTCGTGGCGATGGTTCCCGCGGTTTCTCTTCCCTCTACACCAACCCCTTTGCCGACGAACACAACATTGATCAAGACGAACTGAACGACGATATTGAGCAAAGCCGCCATCTTTCTCCCGCCCAAGACGAAATTTCCGACATCTACAGCGCCACCACCCAGGACCGAGATGAGAAACCCGCTGCTCTTATCGACACTGACCCCACCCCCGCCCTTTCCGAGACAGCTTCTTCCGCCACCCTCGAGCGTGAAATCGGTGTCGACGAGTACATGACCGCCGGACAAGAGGACCGCGACGACGCTTATTCCTCCATTCAAGCCTGGGCGCAAAACACTAGCCCAGAGTTTTACTCTCCTTTTCCCGTTACCCCCAGCGCCCCCATGTCCGAGCCTGAAATCATCAGCGACGATGGCATGGTGACACCCACCGACTCTGTGTCTCTTGTCGGTTCCGGAGAGGATATCGCCAACGATGCACAATCATCTCGTGAGGGTGAGACTGGCCGCTACTTCGATATCATGAGCGAGAGCTCTGGCATGGCTACACCCGCTAGCTGGTCTGAGGTCGGCAGCGTCATCAGCGAGAGCGACGCTCACATTCCTGTCCACCAATAAACTCTGTCATATGGGAGTTTTAAAATCATCAAGTCGGCATATAGGTAGGGAAGCCAGTGTAGGAGTAGGAATTTGTTTTGAGAGTTATATGACAGACGTTTACAGACTTTGCGGGTCTGAATTCTTGGGTTTTCTTTTTGTCTGGAGTTGGAGTTTAGGTTGCGGCAGCAAACTTATATCCTTAGCACCTGGCTAATCTCGTTTCTTTAACAAAATCCATCGACTTATTTGACTCTTCTTGCTATCGTATGTGAACGCCTTCTATGCATCAGTAAATCATTGTCGACGCCTACATCCAATGTGTTTCTGTATATATACTACGACTCAAGCTTCTCTTTGTAATCACCCCAAAGCTGCTCAACCGGTCGCCCAACCAGCTCGGTCCAGAACGGCTTCTCTTCATATTTCTGAATCCGTAACTTCTCATTCAGGCGGCGAATGGTTCCCTTTCCAAACCGCTCCTCCAAGTAGTCCAGGAAATAGGCCGTTTGCTGATAGCCAGCGTCCCATTTTCCATTGCTGTCGCGTTTCCAGTGAGGGGGACTGAGAAGGCAGTGAAGTCGCACCCAGTCTGCGATGCCTTCGATCAGACCGCCTGGGCAAGTTCCATGGCCGTTGTACTGAAGACAGTGAACGATTTCATGAGTGAGCACACCACTGATCTCTTCTGTACGGCGAGATATGGGGTGGATGTTGGCGATATACTCGACTGAGAAGTGAATCTCCTTATGATCGCTGTCGAGGTCAGAGCCGGTGGTGTAGGCTACACCGGACATGCTTCGCAGAATCACCGTCACAGACCGTGTTGTCGGGATTGTTGTGGTAGGACACGTGGGCGATTCATACAGGAGCGCCAGTACATGCTGGGCCGCCTTGGCGAGGCACTCGGCAGCATTGACAGAGCTGAGAAATACCGCAGCTCCAGGGTGAGAGAGGTCGCGACACTCAAGGCGTAGCTTGGGGACCTTGAACTTGCCGGCGCCGGGAATATCGGGGCCATTCCGTGGGCCGGAGGGAGTGGGTACTTGGATCGCCGGTGTCATGATCGGGGCCGGGGAGAAGATTGAGGCAGGGGTTGGAATGGGAGTGACTGGGGGAAGATGAGGCATATATATGTAAGTGTGTGGTGGTGAATCAGGGAGAGGGTTTAAGACGGGCGAACCGACGATTTTGATGTTAGGGGTTGGAGTTTGGCGAGATGTTGAAGTTTGATGAGGATGGAATGTAACGGAGGGGTAAGATTAGTTTAGAAATGGAGGCTTGCTGAGGGAAGATGAAAACGGCAGTTTCATCTAATCATAGAAAATCAAATAAGCAATCGAGTCTGTGAGAAGAGAACGAGAACAGCTCATGCGTGTTACTGAGATATCTTAGGCAAGGAAAACAAATGGATCAACGATGAGGCTGTATCATGATTGAGATGACCCCTCAGTAGAATTGAACAGGGGTACGGAATTAGTGGCTAAAGCTCTGGAAAGCCCCGCGAAGCTCTGTACGACACAGTGGAGTAGCTGTTTAGGCAGTTGCAGCAAAGCTTGGCGGTACCTACATTCTTCGCCGGGGCAACTGCGGCAACCTTGTTCGGGCAGATTGTTTTTCTTCGAATCTGCTGCGCCCGACAATGACATTGACACCCAACCATTTATGATGACAGCGAAACCATAAGAAAAAGATAGTTTAAATGAGAAAATATATCGCACTCAAGTAAAACTATAACTAGAAGGATATTAGACATGGCTCTATACATAAACAGCGCATCAGGTATCAATGATCCTGATGTAATACAGTGTTTGGGACTCATTTCTGGACTCTAAGGTACGGCAGATTACAGCAATCATCGGGGGGTGAGCCAGCTCCGTCAGCTTGCGCTATTGGCTACAGTTCCTACCAACCTACGAAAAAGGATACCCATCTTGATCCTTAGTGCCACAACCATAACATCAACATAACAAACAACAACAACTAAGATAGAGCTCTCTCACGCTCTCAATGCGCACTCTCATCTAAAGCGATTCTTCTTGTTTCGCTCTGTCCCCTACGGACTGTCTCTCAATTAAAGTCACAGGTATGTGCACTTGCGCTTCCGCTTCCGACCCCCTTGTTTAATTTCCGGACAACACCATGGCCAGCGCATCACCATGATGGCCTAACCCTTCGGATGAGGGGAGAGCTACTTTATCCCACTTCGCGTGGCCTGCGCGCGTCTCACTCAACCCCTCATTGAATCTTCATCCTGATCGCGACTAATGCCGCTCTGCTTTACAGATTCGTCATAGATTCACTCATGGCCGACACAAAACTTACCGACCAGCAGGTCGCTGACCTCAACACCATCCTGCGCGGCGACGGAAGTCTTGACTCCAAGGTCCAATATGTCACAATCATCAAATCGGGCATTAAGCAACACAATGTCCCCGAATCCAGTGTCGCCCAGCTCTTCGACGGTTTGCGCGCAGCTACTACCTCGCAGCATGCCGCTCTGGTAAACGCTGGTTTCACTGCCCTGAATCATCTCCTCACGCGCCTCTCTCGACAAGACCCCAAGCTCTTATCTAAAGAAGCCGCGCGAACTTTGCCAATTGTCGTCGAGAAGCTCGGCGATCACAAAGACAAGTTTCGGTCCCTCGCTTCGCACTCACTCGTCACTCTATACGCCGTTGCGCCAGCAGATGTCGAACGTTTTGTTCGAAATTCAGCTATGAATGGAAAGAACCCCAGAGCAAAGGAAACATCAATGAGCTGGCTACTGCAGGTAAGTACAACCACACCTCCTGCTCTCAATCGGGTGTGCTAACGGAGTACAGATGCACAAGGAGAATGGCCTGCCTTTCCGAGCTTACGTCCCCGTACTCATGGAACTTCTCGAGGACGCCGATGGCATGGTACGTGATGCGGCCAAGAATACAGTCATTGAACTTTTCCGATCTGCGCCAAATGCTGCCAAATCCGATCTTAAGCGACAACTCAAGAACTTCAAGGTGCGACCTGCAATTGAGCAAGCTATCGTCAAGGAGCTCGCCCCGACGTCTATTAGTCGCCCCGAGACTCCCGCCGCCGAAGCCGTCGCTCCAGCACCTCGTCCAGCTCTTTCGGCCAGCACTTCATCAGTAGCACCAGCCGAGCGTCCCATCACTCCTGGAATTGAGACTAAGCCAGAAACTCTCGAGCCACTGTACGTCAACACAAACCGCGAGCTGGACGACATTTTTAAGGAAATGGCGTGGTTTTTCGAGGGTAAGGAGTCGGAACAGAATTGGCTGAAGCGAGAAAACTCCGTCAATAAGCTGCGGCGACTCAACGTGGGCAATGTTCCGTCTGATTTCCCAGATACCTTCCTTGTTGGGGTTAAGAGCATGTTGGATGGTATTATCAAGGCAATTACTTCTCTGAGAACCAGTCTCTGCAAGGAGGGTTGTGCTCTTATTCAGGAGATGGCTAATACGTTTGGTCCTGCAATGGACCCCATGGTTGAACTGCTGATGCAATGCTTTGTCAAGCTCGCTGCAGGAACCAAGAAAATCAGCTCTCAACTTGCCAACGTGACGGTCGACACGATCCTGAGCAAGGTTTCATACACTCCGCGCTTGATGCAGCACATCTGGATGGCTTGCCAAGACAAGAACGTTGCACCGAGAACTTATGCTACAGGGTGGCTCAAGACCATTCTAAAGAAAGAGGCCCAGCACAAGCACCATATCGAGCACACAGGTGGTGTGGAGTTGATCGAGAAATGCATCAAGAAGGGCCTGACCGATGCTAACCCTGTCGTGAGAGAGAAAATGCGATCAACGTATTGGGCCTTCTGGGGAATCTGGCCTGCAAAAGCAGATGCGTAAGTTGACTTTGCTCCTGTTTCTGTCATTTTTATGGCTAACACGAATTAGCATCATGGCTGATCTAGACGGCACCGCCCAGAAGCTCTTGAACAAGGACCCTAGCAATCCTCATTCCCCTAAGAAGGGAGAGACGGCTGCACGACCTGGGTTGGGATTATCCAAGAGCACAATGGGTACAAGTAAGCCAAGCATTCGTGAGGCCATGATGGCTCAACGAAAGGCAAACGCAGCGAAGAACCTGCCAGCTCGACCAGGCTCAGCTATGGCTCACCTTTCACCCGTGAAAACGACCACATCAAGCATATCAACAGCAGCAAGCAAACCATCAGGAACCCGAACTCGTCCAGAAACTGGTGGCATGTCAGGTGCTCCGATGCGGCCAGCAAGGAGGCGACCAGAGATGGCAGCGCGTCCTGCGACGGCGGGCCCCTACTCCGTGCGTGACATGGATGCTGGAAGTCCTGAAAGTATCAGGTCCAAGACACCCAAACCCCGAGAGACCACGCCTAAGAGAACTGCTCCTCGACCACGACCTGGGCATGCTTCACATGCTAGTGAATCCAGTCTTGCGTCACCTACGTCGGTGAGGTCAGGTACCAAGCCCGCGGCTTCACCTCGCACAAGTCCTACAAAGTTGAAGCAATCACAATCAGCCATGCTACCTATGAGCAGCCCCTCCCGAGCAAATGAGGACTTTACTCTTGTTGTTCCAAACATGGCTAATTTGAGGGCCATGCAGAAGCCTGTACCAGAGCCTCATCAGAGGGCTCCTCAGGTTAACCAAGAGATTCCCTCTGAATTAACTACTCCCGTGCTTGAGGATTCACCATATATTGTCCCAGAAGCTGCTAGAGAGGCTGCGCCAGTCTCAGAGCCAGAGACAGCCTCTGAACCAACGGTTGAAGATGAGGCCCAGGTCGCCGAGCAGCCTATGGTAGAGGTTGCTGAACCTCCTGTGGCCGTCTCGGAGCCCGTGGTTGAGCCTACACCCCAGCCGTCGAAATCCGTGCAGGCCGAACCTGTTTCAGAAGCGCCCGGTTCGACACTGCAGGTGTATGAAGACCCTTTCACTGATGAGCAGCCTTGTCCAAAGCCGACTTTTAACGTTCCTGTGCTGGAAGACAAGCCCGTCAACGCTGATGCCGCCAACCTGCCCAATGCCCGTGCTCAATCCCCCGTGACGCAAGACGTAGAATCCTCTGAGAGAACAAAGCAAAGCTCACGACTGCTCGAAAGCGGTATCACCAGAGTCAAGGCAAAGACTCTTGACGTTCATGGATTCCGAAAGTTGCAGTCTCTTTTGCGTGATACAAAGGGCATCTTCACTGATGACAAGTTTGAGGCTCTGTTGATAGGACTCTTCCAATACCTGGAGGATCCTCTGTCTGGAGTGAGTGCCGAAAAGGCTCAGGATGTCAAAGCCCAAATCCTTGCTACAATCAGGCTACTCCTCCGAAAGGAACGTGACAACTTCCAGCCTCATGTGTCCAGGGGTCTTGAATCACTCCTCGAGACACGCAGTGCTTATGATATCCGTGCTCATATTGTCAGTGGCGTTGAGGTCTTGGCTGATGAACTCGTCACTATTGGCGATGGCTCTGAGATTGTTGTCGTCCTAACAAAACGTCTTCAAAATATTGACAGCTCGACTCCTGAGGGAAGCCGTATGCTCAGTACCGGAATGCACGTGTTGCGAAGCCTGCTTGACAAGAGACCCAACTTTATCCCTACTGACACTGAACTTGGTCAGTTGGCCAGTCTTGCCGGTCGATGCCTTGTTTCAACAGACTCTGGTGTTCGTATGGACGCCGTTCAGCTTTGCGTTGCTCTTCACTCAAGGGTAGGCGAGCAGGTCTTTTGGAATGCCCTGAAGGATGTTCAGGATGACCCCAAAAGCTTGATTACCTACTACATTGTCAAGAGACAGCGGGAGCAGACTCCTACAATTGCGGCCTAAAGGAACACGGTGACTACAGGCTTTCATCTGTTGGAGTTCAGGGGATATTTCATAGGTCAGGCGTTGGATGCCAAAATTTCATTAGGGGCGGATGGTATGGCATATTGGGATGGGATGGCGATGTCAAAAGCAAGGGCGAGTCATAAAAAGGTGTCAAGTTTCACTTCCATGATGCACTGGCGGCAGAATCGACGTGTTTGGTTTCGCATTCTTGAGTTATGCCTATTGAATAGTCGAGTTGATGTTTTTTAATGCCCTGAGTTACTTGTCCCGTTGTACATTTAGCTATTTGTAATTACTTGCACGTTTTATCCACGAGACATTGGCCATTACTTGTTTAGCTCAGCTTCAGCATTCTCAGTCTTTGATACTTGAAGCATAGACAGAGCAATATATTAGTCTAGAAATGAGGAAACATCTCAACCCAAGCTGGTGATATGTAGACCCCAGCAGGAGACCGCCTCAGACTGAAGAATGACTCGAAAACAACATACAATCTTGCAGCCATATAGACAAGAAAGGCAAGCCAAAATGCGATATAAGTCACTAGCCACGTCGTTCCGTCGGTTCTCACAGCTGTAGCGAGTACTGCCATGACAAAATACAACGCCAACGCACCCGCAAAGTAGAGACAACTTATCTTCCACATCAAATGCTCGATAGAGTTGGGAAAGGTCCAGTTCCAAGCTGACAGATGAACACCGCCATAGATACCAGACAGAAGCAGCGCAAGACCAGCGAGCCACGGGAACTGTTGGAAGAAGCCCAAAAGACCAAAGACGCCTTCGCTTTCTGTGAAGACGCTGAAGTTGATATCAAGGTTTCGTTTGCCTTCGCTGAAAGGCATGGTTCTGTACGCAGGGTCGAGAACTGGCTTGAACTCTGGGAGTCGAGCGAGGAAGAGATCTTGGCCAGCTTGAGGCCCAGCATCATCTGCGGGACTGATCATCTCAAAGTCCCAAGCGATACGGTTTACCTTGACAAAACTCGCTGTCTTTACGAGAGCCTCGCAGTTGTGGAATAAAAAGGTTGACAAGATGGCGTCCCAGCGATGGAGGAACTGCTCTGATAGTACAAGGGGAATATGTGCAAACTCGGAGTGATATAAGAGCCCAGATGGTAGAATGTCTCCCGGCCACATCTCCAGTCCTGGCTCCGGCTTTACCCAAGGCCCTGGTCGTGGATTCGCCCTAGTATCGGGTAGTCTTTCATAGGCTGGAGGTCTTGCTAGTCTTCGCATCCAAGACCAACCTATCCAGTTTCGAGAAGATGATTCAGGAGTTTCTTCGAGAAGTTGCATCTCTTCTACCCTCGAAACGTCATCAATGTTCATTCTGAAAGGCTTTGGTGTGACCCAGTCTGGCTTCATCAAGCTACCTCTTCTTGGAGGAGGCGGTTGATCTGGATGTTGTTGCGGAGGGAACAATGCCAGTCTCGTTGACATGTTGGGATAGAATTGACGTTGTACGAGGAGGGCTATCTCTCCCTTGAAGTCTCCTGAGTTAATAATTTCAGGATCCAGGACGTTGAGAGGTTTCTGGTTCATGGTAGTCGATGCATCAACGTTGAGACAAATGAACATACCCTAAACCAACACAAGTAAAGGAAAATCGCACACACAACATGAACCATAGTGTGAACCTCCAACAAGCTGAGAGGCAGGTTCTGTATCTTCCTGGCAATGCACTGCATGACCATCCATATGACCTGCATAACCACTAGTATTTTCTGGAAGTAATCCGCTTTGCTCTTGTCGTCGATCTTCTTCTTCGATATCGGTATTCAGTGCCGTCTCTCTGCAAGCCAGGTCACTGTTCGAGGACTCAAGCGCACTGAGTATGGCCGTTCCATCGATTCGAACAACCGAAAAGCCTTGTTGTGAAGATCGGGGAAGGACAAGATATCGTCAACGTTGACTCAAACACCGCCCATGATGATGAAGAACGTGTAGGCCATGTCAATATGGATCTGAGGAAAAGTTGGATGATTAGTACATATAGCAAAGAAGCATATTGAACAGGCTGGGATCTTGTGATAGGGGTCCAGACATACATGATCTGGATCTGAGGGAGTAGTTTTCTGCAACGATCGAAGTTTCGATCTCAAGTTCCAAGCCTGCTGTAACTGATCCGCTGCGATATACAGAGCGATCTCGGGTGCAAAGAGGGTTATAGCAACCCATTTGAGCTTGTAGAGAAATATGTAATGCCACGCCGTCTTGACAGGGACATCGAGATGAAGAGCCGTATAGATACACGCAATCAGTGTCAAAATGCAACTCTGGAGGATATCCAAGGTTCCTCGAATATTAGGTGAGTCAATCCAGGCTGGGGCTATAGCGTCTATTGGACTGTGTGTGATAGCCCGTGGTGCGTCTGGAGTAGCCATGATTAGCTGGAGGTAATGAATGAGACAGAGAATCAGAAGCAGTAAAACAGTGAAACAGTGAAAGGAAGTTCTCAATGTTTATGAGGAAGTGTAGAGTACATAAGCCACGGAAAGTTGCATCTTGGCTTCAATACGTACCGAATCAGGCTGAGGCTGAGTATAAAGAATCAATAAATATCAGCTGCATGCTCAGGTGCTGGTTAGCACAGACATTAGATCTGAGGAGTAATAGACATGCTTCCCCTCTTCACCTGCAGTAAAGTCATGCATGTCATCGCTCTTCAACATGATAGGTTGGGGTAGTTGCGTGGGATATATATACGATCAATAGTCATGGATAATATGTTGTTGATATATGTTACAAACCCGACGAAACTGGCATCAACGAGGGCATGAAAGAGATACAGCCGTCACTCACATCAGAGAGAGCGTGAAGAGTATAAAAAGCCGTCCTACCGAATGAAAAGAACCTCTGACCCCTTTTCGTCAACGTACAAAGATAACCAATACTCCCCCCTTTGCCTGCCATAAACCATCCTCAAACCCACCATCACCAAATGCACAAGAAATTTGCCAAAGTAGCCATAGCCATAGCCAAGCAAGCAAACAAACAAGCGTGAGAGAAAAAGAATTGGATATCATTAAATGTCCTGGCACAAAAAAAAAAACGCCCTGCGGGTTGGATGACACATGCAAGCGAACCCGGCCTGGGAGCTTGAAAAATCCAACAGTGCCCAAGTAATCTTTTCATGACATCCTAGATCGTGCTCATTCATTGGGAGCGAAGCCCAAGAATCCACGACTCGGAGGCCTCGTTAAAAAGTCGATACAGTCTTCACATGTCCTTTCCGTATAGAGATCTCGCGCTCTCTAAGCATCCTCGAAGATCGTGTTACTGTTCTCAATGACAAACTGTATCGCAAGGTTCTTTGCGTGCATGTCCGTCATCTCGCGCTCAAGACTCGTGTCACGCATGATGGTAGGCGCAAACACGACAGCCAAGTTCTTGGGAGACATCTAACCAACTGTTAATGATTGTAGACGAGAGCAATAGTCAAGGCAACATACCAAGTTCTCGGGTTCACGTTGAGCAACGCGTGCAAGATGGAACATGAGGAATTCAAGACAATCACGATGCCTTTGAGGCATCGAAGCAAACGTCTTACGTAGGTGATCGCTTCGTTCCGTTTCATCGACAATAGCTGTAGGCTGTTAGCACCCCGTCATCTGACAAGCCACGAACGAACTCACCATTTGATTCGAGAACTCGCTCATACACATCGAATGTGAGCAAGGGGATAGGAAGTTTGCGGAAGTATTGCTTCAGCACACTGGTAACAGCAGTGATATCCAGATCAGGATCTGAAATATCAAAGTTCTCATCCTTGCTGAAGCCGTCCTTGATCATGTTGACCTGAGAGTTACCACCAGTCTTTCGGTAGATACCCTCCTGGTCCATTCCTCTTAGTTCCACCTCTTCGATACATCTTGTGACTACACTAGGAATCTGTCGGCGCTCATGGTCGGCTCGCTCTGCGAGGTCAGATCCAAAGAGAACCGTGGCTGGCTCAGCTGCGTCAACGTTGTTCATAGTGCCTGCAGAGCCGGATTTGGGCACAGCGTTCTTCTTGCCGAAGAATCCAAACCCTTGTCGTTCACGCTCCCGCTCACGCTCTTCTTGTCTCTTGGTCAGCGCTGCAGCTGCACTATGCTTGTCATGCGAGTTGACGCCGTTAGAGGGAGGTCCAGCAGGCGCTTCGACTTGGGCCACAGTCATATTGTAAGGCATTCCAATGTTCTCTCCGCTCAGCTGGCCCTGTTGCTGCATCCTCTCACGGTCGTTCTGGAATGCGACGACAGCTCTGTTGACGCCCTTGGCCACACCCTGGGCCAATCCCTTGGAGCCCTTCTTCCAGTTGAACTTCTTGGCTTGGCCCTTTCGGACTTGAACCACAGTTGGTCCGGCTTCGACGATGGGCTCTTCATCAGCAGGAACCAGAGTAGCACCCGTTGAGAGACTAGCAGCATCGAGGTTGAGCGAAGAGGCGTTAAGGCCGCCCTTGCCTGGTCCGTAGATACCCAGACCGCCAGGAGACTTGATATCTCCTCCAATCTGTGACTTGAAGCGTTCTTGGATCTGATGTGTCAAATCGTTATTCATATCAGCAAGCTGTGCATTCTTCGATGACAACTGCTCAAATTCAAGCAGAGCACGGTCTCGATCCGCGATAGCTTGATCCTTCTCTTCAAACAACAGATCCCGCTCTTCGTGTAGCTGCTCAATTGCGGCTGACATGGTCTGCTTGACCTTGTCGAGCTTCTGAACAAACTCCTTGATTGCTGAGTCCTCTAGATCCCGGGGATCGATAGGTGTCTTTGTCTCCTTTGCACGCTCAACATATCCGGCCAAGACCTCCAGCTGTCGAATCATAATCTCAGTCTGGGTGTCAAGAACGGAAACTGTCTTTCGCTTTTCGACCAGCTTCTTGTTAAGACTCTTGAGATCCTTCTCAGTAGTAAACTGCCTCTCGAGCTCCGCAACTCGCTGCTCAGAGTTCCGTAATTGCCGCTTAAGAAACGCGGGATCGTCGCCTGACGCCAAAGACATCGGGCTGCTGATCTCCTGTGCATGATAATCGTCGGCAACTGGTGTTCGTGGCCAGCGAGGCGACTGTGTCGCTCGTGTAGTCTCGCTAATGCTTCTGGCATGACCAGCTCTGTTCGATAGCTGGTTTGGTGACTCGACGCTGTTGGTGCGCCCATGTCTGACAGCGTTGGAAACTCTGCGGAGGATGGAAGTTGAGCCTTCGTCTGTACCTAAGATACGCGCCATATCCTCGTCCATACTAAAGTCACCGCCGCTGCTCCATCTAGGTAACTTTGGCGAAACCTTGGGTGAGGTACCGTCGTCCTTTGACTCCTTGCCACTAGAGTGGCCCTTGTTCTGAGAAGCTGGAGGGATAGGAGCAGAACGAGGCTGCATGTAAGAATCGGTTGTTTTCTTTTGAGTGGGAGTCTGGCGGGTGGGTGTAGGATCATCAGTGGTATCTTGTCGGTTTTGTCGATTATTGCCATTAACTACCTTTTGTCAGTATACCAATTTGGCTTTTGCCTCAGCGAAAACTTACCATTACGTCCTGGGGCAGCTGGAACTTCCTTTCGCGTAAGAGGCTTTGTATTCTCTGGTCTCGAAGATGTTCTTGTCGACGAGTCCATAGATGCACGAAGCTCGTCCTCGTCCATATACCTCGACTCTTGGGATGAGCGAGACGCAGGTGTGGTGGCGTTGCTATCAGTGTGTGGCAGGCCGCCCTTACTAGGCCCGTTGCTGGTTCTCGCTGAGTTCGTCTCTGCAGGCAAACCCGAGGACTGTGAACTACTCCTTGAGAGAAGCTTCTTGCTCTTGGGGGCCTCCTGCAACTTGAAATCCTCTGTAGGTGCGCGGCGACCACTTGTCTTCTGGCTCTTCTCGTCGGTAGGGGGTGAGCGTTTACTGGAATCGGTTCGCGAGTTCTTAGAATGCTTGCGATCAGGAAGCTTTGGTGCAACGTCGTGCTCTGAATAGGATGGTTGACGCCCTTTCTCCTGGAAAGCAATATGTGGTGTGGAGGTATGAGAGTCGCTTCGTTTCTCAGACGCCGGTTTGGCCGCGCTGAAATAGTCCTTCGACTTGCCTGACTCTAGTAGATTATCTGAAGTTGATTTCGGCGTTGGATGCGGGCTTGGGTCTAAAGCGACCGAAATCATGAAGCTATCGGCATCGTTAGAAGTATTGTCGTTGCGCGTCATCATGGTCGAGTTTCGGTTGCTTCGATATGTTGTAGCAGGCAAACTTAAACCATCAGGCTTTCGTTCAGGAGAACGAGCTGGCCTGGAACTGCTCCTAGATGACGACTCGTTACGACCATGATTTCGTGGACGAGGCGAAAGTTCTGTAGCAGTATCTGAATCAGGATCAACCCGATCGTTGGAAAAGGCATTCAGTGGAATGGCGTTGGCGGGAAGAGCGGGCAGTGACTTTTCCGTGATCATAGGTGAATGTTCTTTTTCTCTTGCTTTCGCTGCAGCTGCAGCTTTAGATTTTTTCCGCCTTCGTGCCATCAGCGTTTCGTGGCAGCCCATGCAGAAGATGCCTTGTGAAGTACGGGCATATCGTAGGTTCTCGATTTTGCGTTTGCAGTTGCGACAGCGGAAACATGTAGCACAAAACGCCTGCTCCCCAGTCAGGATGGCTAGGTCTTCAATCTTATTGCCGCAGGCGCTGCAGCTGTATGTGCAGTTGTTGCAGATGAGTGAGCCATCTCCAAGAAGCAGTAGGTTCGCATCAGAGTCGAGCAGTGTGCCACAGGTATTACATCGAAAGCAGTCCAGATGCCATCGGTTACCGGCTGTCAAAAAGTCAGCTTGCCCCAGGATACGGCGGGATGATTTGCAATCTTGCGGTGAGGTGCAGATGATCATCGTGGATAACAGTGACACATCCCACTAGACCAGCTAATGCTGAAAATTGTAACGTACCTAACTCGAACGCTTTTCCTTCTTCGAGGATCTTCCAAGACTGTTAGCAAACCATTCCCCAATGTTCTTTAGGCCGAGTAGAACAGCATACCTCTCCGCAACCTTTGCAGGGAAAGACATCGTCGGTGTCATTGTCCATTCCAGGACTCTCCAAGTAATCCTCCACGATACCGGCCATTGTGGGCAGTTGTACTGAGAAGCAGCAAAGATTTGTCTTGAAACTTGGGGTGAAGCGATCGAAATGTGGTGCTCACGGCGGATGCGGCATTCAAGTACGGGGTTGTTGCAGCCCAAGGTAGCAAGCGACACGACGCAGCTAAAGAGCAGGCGTCATGGACGAGGTCGTAGCGGAGAGCAAAGGGGTCGGTTGGACCAAGCAAGAATCGCGGAGGAAGTCGTGGGAGAATCGACGTAAAAAGGACGTTGTTGAGGCGGTCGGCGGGCGGTCGAATCGGAACGGGGTAGGAATATTTGGTTGATAGCTGTCGCACGGTAGTGGCCCTTCTGTGAGGGCGACTGACAAGAACTTTGAATGGAGTTCAAAAGTCAGGAAGCAATGGGCAGCCCAGCAAATGTCAGGGTAAGGTCAAGGTCAAGGCCAAGCCAGCAGACAGCGAGAGAAGTCGACGGAGCCAGGCCAGGGGGCGTGTGGAGGGTTTGATGAGGACAAGGGCCTGGGTGTAGAAACGGACCAGGGGCTTTCTAACGATGGATTCGCTAGAGGAACGTCGGCCAGGTTGGAGATGAACAATGCAGAAGGCTGTATTCGCAGATTCGACGCAGGAGGAAAAAGAAGCGAATGAATCTCTACAGGAGAGAGAGCGAGAGAGGCTAAGCTAAGCGATGTATGTATGATGGGCGTTGTGTTGTATGTTGGATGGAGGGCTGTGTCCTGGTCGATTGGATCGGCGTATAACGGACAGAGCTGAGCTAAGTATAAGATGGCGATGGAAGCAATGAAGAAGAAGATGATGGCCTCGGCGAAGAGACACGACGTAACAGAAAAGGATGACAAAGAGATTTCGTTGGAACTCCAGGTCATGTACAGCACAACAGCATAACACAGCACAATGATAATACGACACAACAAATGGAAGGCAAGAAAGAGACAGACAGCAGAGCAATGTGATCCGGATATGTCGTGGTCCTGGTTCACCCAAGGAGACTGTGAGGAATGAATGGAGATGGACGTCTAGTGAGGTGGAATCCGAATGTGGATGGGATGAACAGCCACTGACTGAAGGGGAGTCCCCCCCAGCCCCAGGGCAGCCCAGGGCAGTGAGCAGTGGGCCAATCCAGGGGACCATCCACTAAACCTGGCAGGGACAAACAGCCCAGTGAGAGGGGTTACAGCTTACCTAGGTTCAAGGGGAGAGCCCGCCCGTGGAGGGGGGAAGGGGACCTGGGACCTTGGGCCAACACGCTAAACGGCCCCTAGTTACCTTAGCCGTTCCAGGCCTGGGCGGGTTTAGCAGCTGTGACCAGTGTTCTCCAGGCCGTCTCACGATGAGGGATGTTCCATCTGTCAAGAAGAAATGACAATGACAAAGTTAAAGAGAATTGAGCGGTCGGGCTCTTCTTACGCTGAAAGAGCAGGGATTGGTAGTAGATCAGGGGTTTTATCTCTAGTGGCGTATATGTACTTGCAGCTTCATACAGGATTCGAATTGAGTGTTGTTCGCCGATATGGGATGTCGTCAAATACCTGCGTTGCTTGTCTCACCCAAGCTATATGATAAACCTCCGACAAAACCAGTTCACAACATTCACATGCTTGGGTCTGGTTGGAAAGGATATTTTAACTTTACCTGGTTTACAGCCTAATAAAGTTGAATTATAATTCCTGCAAATAAATGCGATATGTATGCCCAAAACTAAAATGTCCCTGCCACTTCACGACGGCTATAACAGGGAGAAAGTTATTGGAATGATATTGACCCACGTCTCAGCAACCGCCGTGCCGGAAGATAGGTAGTTACTGTAGGGCTCATGAGCAGGGTCTTGTTTTAATTGGGAGCTGACGAATTGTACACGTTGTCTATGACTACTGAGCATTTATCATCTGAGTGACTGAGAATTTAGTTCGAGACTTGGTGAATAAGGGGGCGTTCTAGCTAGCACTCGTATACCGTGATGCTGCAGATGCAAAGTATAAGGTGGCTAACAACCATGCTGAGGAGTCTGAATACATACAAGGTATACAGATTCACTATTGGGCATCAATGGTATTTCATCCTTCCAGAGAAAACAATTACAGAATTGGTTATGATTGACAATCTCTAACAGTGATGCCCGTCACCAAAACTCACCCCAAATTCGTTCAATCTCCCTCTCATCTCCAGCCTCAAGACGGTCTTCAAACTAACACCCACCACCTGCAGAGACGCCTTGGCTAGCGTGTGCCGCTAGGCGCAAAGACCCAGGGGCAACAAACCAGGCCCCAGGGGGAGCACAAAGGCAAGCTTTGCTGGCTGAAGGAATAAGAAGCGGCACTCACACTCACACTCACACTCACGCACGCGATGTCCACGGAAAAGCCAATGCAGAAAAGAGGCGCTTGTGGCGGCCGCGGCTGGTAATGGGCTGGACATTCATGGGGGGTATGGATCGAGCTTGTCCTCCTCCGCAGTGGCGATCCGATGACATGAACCCCGCCTGCAAGAGGTGATAAAGACCGCTGACGGCGGGAGACATTGCTTTTGTCAGATATGGAATTCACTTCACAATGGGCACTCTCCAAGACTAAGGTATGGATACAAGCTCTGAGAAGGGATCGTAGAGCTAGGGAGAGCTGCCGAGACACAGTCCACTAAGCTCTGCTGCAGCTATGGAATGAGGTGAATTTCATAGACGATAGACCTGTGGCAAAAAGACCAAAGCTTCCTTTATTCAACCGTCAAAACCTACACATTAATTAACTTGGGTAGGTTGTGTCGCACAAGACGGACACCCGCCTCAACACGATGTTAACCTCTACGCAGCTGCAGACAGCCATATCGTATGAATTAGGTTCAGTGCATATGTATGTGTGTATGTATGTATGTCTGTCTGTCTTTGTTCATTAATGAGCAAAGCAAGGGTACGTATACATGGCAAAAAGACGGTAAAGCTCGTGTTGTGTTGCGTTGCGTTGTCGTGATGGGAAAAAAGCTCCGCTGTTTCAGACAGAGTGGTTCTTCCCTTTCCTTTCCTTTTCCTTTCAGTTCAGCCTTTGCGTAAGGCATTGACGAAACGCAAATCATGAAACGTGTAATGGGATGAGAGGATTTAGTCCCTTGCTACTCGGTAGAATATGGATGAATGTCAGTCATGCGAGTTGAGTGTGCTCTCCATTTGGAGAGTAACCTAACATAATACAACGTTGGTCGACTTTTACTACCATTGTTTGCTGAGTTGCTGGCTGATATTAGTGTTGTACTTGGATCTATTTTGGGGTCGCTTCATAAGCCGGCACTCTCCTTTGTCCAATTCTATCATGAAACCCACGACCCTGAAAATATATTTGATGCACGTGTTAGAAAGGGGTATAGTCAAGTGGACATGATTGCATGGATGGGTTTCGTGAGCAGGGGTCCTCTTGATAGTGACTGGAGCATGTCACGACCACGACCACGTCCCTGGAACTTTCAATCTCCCCATATCATATGAGACGAGACATCTTGAGAGACTGAGAGTAACATTGAATACACGGCTGACAAGCATAAGCATTAATGCACGCCACGCTCAGCCTTGAACGTTACCATTGCTACTTGCGGAAACCTCCATTTTGCAACCCTCAAGATTACACAGCCTCGTGATACTGATACTAATGGATGGGTTCACCAAGTCAACTCTGATGTGACACGTCTGACTGATCTTCTCTTCCTTGGGCTCGATCACTTCCTTTGACAGCTGACGAGGCATATCTTGAAACTCCCGCTCCATCACCATCGCTTGTTTCAAGTTGTCGACTCTTTCAACTCTTGGACCACTCTTTCGCTCTTGTTTCCCATTCTGGCATTTTTCGCTCTACTTCCGTCATCTCATTACAAAGCCACGTAGCTTAGAAATACTGCATCTGTGCAGATATTGCCCGATTACACAAGAGTTTCATGTTTGATCGTCATCTTCGTCGTCGTACCCTGCGGCAGCCTTCAACATAACGGTAGCCCCTTGATCTATCCGCCACTGGTAAGCGCGCCGGTAACTTACACCGGATCACCATATTCGATCTGACAGATGTAACGTTCATACCAACCAAGGCAGGGATAGGTAGGTATATGATCACTCATATATGCTGCTAAAACCGACAAGCTTTCGGTTTTAACACTCGACAATGGGTAACTTTCCGTTATGTCACCGCCAAGTTTGTAGGGGCTACTGGCTTGACTGTTTCAAGACCTGGAGCCATCACCATCAGTGACAAGTCATCAGCCCGCTTGCATATGCTGTATATGGAAATACTCGCAAGCTAGTCCTTGTTCGATGACTACATCATTGTCGGTATGTATTCCAAATTGTTGATGGCCGAGGCACAGGTATAGAACAACGTTTGGATGAAGCATCTCGACCTTAAAAGTGTCTCGTCATGTCTTCCTTCGAAACTTTGTATTAGTGAGAATGATACCAAAGTAAAGGCCAAGAGTTTCCAAAAGCCAATAAGAGAGATTCACACGGACTCGGCATTGTCAAGTTGCGACAACCTCAGTCGTGGTCGATCATTGGTGGTTCGATTGTTGAATTCGATATTTGTCGGCCGCCGATATTACATGGAATAACCTAGTAATGGCCGGCATATATCAAGATCGGAAGTGTTGTTTGACACAAATCCATCTAAATCTGGTCTTCCAGCCTTTCAGGCTCGTGGTTTCACTGACAGGCAAACTCCAAGACAGTCTACACCCAGTTTTGGTGATCTGTTCGTAGGTATAATGAATGCCCTTCACGAGACACATTGTCCTGTTGTGACTTGGCCCATCGGACCCAAATAACTGTGACATGTCTATCACATCAATATGATGCAGCTTGAAACGTCAACACGGCCTCACCGTGGCCTTGCTGCAGGTACCGATCGTCCTCATACCTACCGATGCGACCTCTCTGCACTGGCCTCTCTTTCACGTCTCATACCGCGCCAGAACCAAGAAAAACACCTCGAAATTTGTTATGATCTGACCTTGGATTGATTCGATTATAGCAGTCATATGGTATCAAACTTGTATGCCAACTTTTGTCTAACCCGATAACAGAACCTCTGAACGCCCTCAACGCGGAATTCATGCTTAACAGAGCCATCTCTCACGCAAGCTCTCACTTCTCAGCCACAAGCTTCCTGACCTTATCCAATAGAATAGAACTCTCCCTGCCAAGCTTCTTGTTTCCATTGCGATCCCTCGTCTTAGCCATGGCCTTCTTGAACTTTTCTCTCTCAGCAATCTTCTGCGCCCTCTCTTCCCGTCTGCGCTCAAACTCCCGCCGCTTCATCTCAGCCTCCTCCTGGCGCTGTGCTGCTTTGGCGAGTTGCTTGTCGTAGTAGCCTGGTCGTCTGGTGCGCCGTCTGTTGCCATCACTAGTAGGCTCACCGACGGAGTTCTCCTGTGCCTTGGCTTCATCTGCAAGCATGAGCTGTCGTGTGGGATGCATCTCCTCGCCCTCTTCCTCAGGTTGCTTCTCCTCGCTGGCGTTTTCAACGGGAGCCTCATCTTGAACTGGCTCACTCGTCTTTGGTGCTGGCGCATTTTGCTGTTCACGGGCTTTGATCTTTGCATAAGCCTTCTTGACCTTGGCCTTATGAATCAACTCCTTCTTGACTTTTGTGACTGAGGTTGAATGTGAGTATGTGAAATGAATGAAAATTTTCAAAGGTAGAATAGGAGAAAGGACAAACCTTTTCGTCGCCAAGGACCGTCTGGTAAATTCTCTGGGCCGACTCTGAAGCCATGCTTAGGCTTCTTTGCCTCTGGGGCAGCATCGCCGCCTTCGTTTTGATGTTTGGGAGCCATGATCGTGGCGTTGTAAGTGTATGAGGATGGTCGTTGATGAGAATTGAGAAATGTCTCCACTGTCTTCGGTGAAGGGGTGGGTCCCACGCTGACCGTGACCGACACCGTAATTAACGGCACTTGTGATTTTTAGGTCGGGTTTTCGGAGAGTTTCGGCGGAGCTGCGCCGTAATCTGATCAACCAAGAGGCAGAAGCTCACACGACTGAACTGGACTGGACTTGAGTGCTTTGTTTATTTGTTGTGTAACTGACTCAAAACGAATACGGCTTGAGGACATCATTGGTCTACAGTTGTAAGTGGGCTGATGGAGGAAAATGCTGGTATAACTGTTTCGGGTTGAGGATGCATTGCCAGGTCACACAAGAGAGAGTTTATACTACCTCAAAATCGGGTGAATGGCTGGTCCATGGACTGTTGAGCTTCCTATATAGAGCTCATCAGCAATAACAAGGCACAGCACAGCACAGCACAGCTTGTCTCAGTGCTATGCTCAAAGGTTCTTTCTACACGTCAACTCTACATCACCCATCACACGATTACAGCCAATGCATGTCAGGGATCCTTCCAGCAGGCGCTAAACGTCAGGTATCCGCAAGGGACGTGAGCACTGTAGATTAGCGTGGGTGAAAAGTTTCTTTTTTTGCTGTGCCTTGTGAGCAATAAGTTGAGATGCTTCATCAGAGGCCAAGCCAAAAACGTCGTTAGTTGGATGTGGCATATCTGGGGGCTATCTCCACCTCATGAGCTGAAGGTCACTTGATGGTGTTGAGGATATGAATAACAAGAAATGGGCCAACTGCATATACTGACTACAGCAAGATATCATATCACCTCTGTTAAAGTACAGTACTCGTTATGACAAGAGATTTAAACATCTTGTTCAAACAAACAACTCCTCTATCTAAAGGCATCTATAAACATAATTGATCAAGGTACATGACTTACTTCGTGTTAGTCTTTGTTCTAGCGTTAGACTCGTTAGGGAATGATTCACACATTCACCGCCATCGGCCCCAGTTGGTGATAGAATTAACGTCGTATCATAACTGCTTGTACCCGGACGGACCTGGACCTAAAACTAGACCCAGACCCTGGTGATTTCTGCCCGCCTCATCTCTTTGAGTCTCTCTGACTCTCTTTAAACATATGACCTCTCTCTCTCTCTCTCTCTCTTAACACAAACTCATTTCGTCTACTTATAAGCCCTCTAGCTCTCCCCCGGGGAAGACGGGACCGCTCAAGACTCACTCCATCGTCAGTGTAACTGTCGTCATATTCGGTGGATGACGTCCCACGATACGATCCCAGATTCCCCATATCCCATGCTTATACATTAGTACTCAGATTCGCATTCTCGACCCACGCCGTGCCTGGCTATTGCTGTAATCGTTCTTGTCGCATGATACATCATTATCCACATCTCTCGGCTCATTAATCAGACCCTTCCTCTACCTTGGCCACACCCGTTGAACAACAATATCAGCAACTCCAATACCCCTGCATTGAATCACTCGTCACTTTTTTATAACACCACTTCTCGGCTCTTTCGTCTTTCTTTATCCATGACGGATTCTACTAAGAAACTGCACGGCTGCTGTTACAGCTATTCAACATCGCCGTCATGCCTATCTTTCAAGCCGATTTAGACAATCACGAATCTATTGAGCCAGCAGCAGCACCTATTGAAGTTGAGGTGCCACCTCCAGCTCCGACGCTTAGACGTCTTTCGGAGGAGAGTATTCGTACCGAACTTTGCGAAGGGCCTATCTTTGAGAGTCCACCACAATCAAACACCAACAGTCCCGAGAGAACCGAATGTGCTGAAAATGCGATATCGGATCGAGCTTCTCTAATCGAGAGACTCAAGAGAGCCCAGTCTCCGACCTGGATCCCAAACCGTCATGTGCGTTCTTCTGTTTCTTTGCTGTAGCATCCACATTCTAACAGTCTCTCACAGTTTGACTCTATTATTCAGCATCACGCTCCTCTTCCCGAGACAAAGCGACCTCAATCGCCATCCGATCCTTCACTACTTGCGCCTGCCCAAATCACACCCGAAAAGAACGACTCTCAACCCGATTTCGACAACAGATTACGCGATGGCCTCAGCATCGAGCGACCGAGATCAGCCCTACACAGCGGAAACTTCACCGAGGAGGAAGCAGTAGCCAAGGATCGTGCGGCTCCCAAGAGTAGATATCCTGCACCGACAGAGAGTTCATGGATTGCTACTTCACCACCGAGACACTATACGCCGTTCCAGCACGACAAGGGAATCCCATTTACAGGGAGTGCAGAGAGCTTCCGATCAGCTACATCGCCTCTATCTTCATCTCTCTCCTCAAGCTTTGTGTATAAGCCACCTACTAGTCCTTTAGTTCAGGCCCAGAGCTCAGAAGAACACGACATGTCTTTACTGAGAGATGGATTTGGATATGCTGGGAATAGTCGCTACATGCCAACCTCAGCCTCTTCCTCACCATGGATGTCTCCATCTCCACGATATTCTCTACCACAGCGTGTGTCCTCATATCGAAGAGAAGCATTCCCATATCAGGCACATCAACCTCGACGGTCATTGACTTCAACTCCAAGTTTCATGCAGGCCGGTGCATCTCCACCAACGCCTGCTCTTCTTCGACCACGAAGGTCCTCTCTAGTCGCAGAATCTTCGCCACTTCAGCACGCATCTATGGTCGGATCTTATGAAGAGAGTATTCTTCGTGGCCGCATGTCTACGACCCCTTCTAAGCCACTGGACTTTGTTGCTCAGATCGGCGTCTTGGGCAAGGGAAAATGCAAGTCCAGTTTGAAGTGCCCGCCTCACGTTACTCTCTCATTTCCTGCTGTGTATTACAGCTACAGCAGTACATCCCATGGCCGATCAAATACGGATGACGGGCCGAGTCCCTATGTTGGTCAGATTGACCTTGAGAACGGTCTTCCTAACCCTGATGATGAACATCGGGCAAAGAAGAAAGCACAAAGCCGATTTGCAGACAGGAAACCCCTCGAAGACATGATGGATATCGGTCTTGATAATCAAGGATCTGAACAAATCTCACGCCGAAATTCTCGAGCCAGCCGCAGGTCCGGCTGTGGCTCCGCGAAAGCCCCCCCCGGCGGAAGCTATCGTATTCCGGAGAAGGGGCAGATCCAGATCATTGTCAAGAATCCGAACAAGACTGCCGTCAAGCTGTTCCTGATTCCCTATGACCTTACGGGCATGGAACCAGGTACCAAGACTTTTGTGAGGCAGCGCAGCTACTCGGCTGGTCCCATTATTAAAAACGCCCCTGCGGCGTCTGAAGCAAACATCAGTGATCGTCCTATCTTGAGATATCTCGCTCATTTGCACATTTGCTGCCCTGCAAAAGGGCGGTATCACCTTTACAAGAGCATCCGCATTGTCTTTGCGAACCGTGTGCCTGACGGCAAGGAGAAGCTCCGAAACGAAACGACATGGCCAGAGCCTCGCTATACTCCTTACAAACCCATCCGTCTGATGCATCCTCCGCTGCCTACACACTCTGGTCCTGGAGCTATGCTAGCCGCTGAAAACGCGCTGCGCAGACGTAGCGTAGGGATCTTCCCTGGCCCTTCGTCTCAGGTTTTCGATGCCATGGAAAACATGTTTCGAGTCAGTGATTCTCCTACTGGCAGCTCTGCAGCGGGTAACACCCTGCCCCTTGACCCGATTCCTTTCTATCTTCCCGGTCGCGTTCGCACAAGCAGCGATGTTAGTAACAGCACAAGCACAACTGCCGCCCTCGGCAACGACATGCGTTCTCCTGGCTCATCTCAAGCCAGTCGTCCCTCGACCAAGGACTCAACCAATGGTTCACCGTCGGGACCTGCGCTCTATGAGAAGCTCACTAAAGGCGAACCTGGGTACGGCGGTAATGCCTTCGCTCTCAACAGGTCTGGATCACTTGGTGGTGCTGAAGGTCTGCTCTCGCAGCGCTTGCGTTCCCTAGGGGTCAAGCAACCATCACCTCCAGAGACACCCAATCGGGGTGACATGTCTCCTTAGACAAAAGTTCTCAAGTAATTGCATGTTTCAGCATGCCTACCGTACATAAAGCGCCCTCGTTGACAGGGTCTTACTATAACCAGATATCTGTATGTATATTGGATCATAGAGGGTATGGATTGCCCTGGATGGCGTTCTTCTACCCCATCTAATCATTGGATTGGATCAAAGGGGCCTGGTCAGGAGTTATATTGCTTTTAAGGCGTTTGGTGTATCTCGATACCAGGCCATTTCTGCCATAGAAGGTTTAGATAGTCAATTGAATCTCTACACACTATACGACTGTGTCATGATTCTTGCGAAAGAGCTGGCCAGAAATTGATCATACTTGGGACTTGAAAACGAACAACATGTTGATCATGGCTTGAATTTTCTGTTATACAAAAATGGTAGAATCTTTTGGTTTTATACACATAAATCTGTTATACATAATCAATCATCAAACATCTGCCTCCTCAACCTCTCTGCCCGCTTCTTAGCCATTCGCTTGCGGTTCTCTGCTGTGAGTGTCCAGGTATTTTCCCCATGATGATTTTCATGCGAGTATGGTATCTTCGGCCTTGGCTTCTCACCATGAAACCTCTGATCGTAGCGATCCCAGAACGCGTTCCAGTAGCTGAAGCGTTCCCGGGCGACCTGATCGTCTGGTTGCTCAGACCCCATTGTCTTTGCCTCGATTGTGATGTCGCCTGATGGATTGGGAACATCGAGTGCTTGGTCTAGCTCAAAGTGCGCGTTCCGTCGAGAATGCCATAAAGCGGCATACCGTCGAACTCTGCTGTGCAGCATTTCCTTCCATGTCTTGTTGTCAACGACCCTCAGGGGCTTAGACGCTACTCCAAGGTTCTGCTCACGCTTCGTCTCCTTCTGCAACTCTCGGAGCAGAGCCTCCTTGACCTTCAGTAGAGCATGGTAAGACAGACTCTGAAGCACTTTGTCGAGTTCACCAGGCGAAACCTCTTTACCGTTTACGAGATATGCCGTAGGCATCGACTGAATCTCTGATGTGACAAAAGCATGGTACAGACGTGGACACTTCTCCTCAAGAGTTGATAGCACGCGAGAGACGTCTGCAGACCAGGCTGCCATCTTACGCATCTCTATCCACTTGTGCTGCAGACGGTAGAGGAGACTGTTGGGTGGTTTCAGGGTACGGGTATTCTGCATCAAGAGCGCATTGCGCCGAGGGGGTGCCCAGCCTTGCCATCCTGGCATGAGTATCTTCTCGCACCAGTACGCGGCACGCTCAAATCTGCCCATGTCAGAAAGATCACGGATAATGCGTACCCAGTTTTGCCGGGTCAGTTTGAACCCAGCATCCGTAACCTTGTCGACGGTCTTGCTGAGGAGCTCTGGTTCGATCGTTTTCTTGAATGTCGTTGCCACTGCGTCCATAGCACGAGACAAAGAGTATTCGGTACCAGTCATAATGCCACCACCTGAGCGTTTCCGGCTGGATGCAAAGGCGCTTTCCCATGTCTTGTCCCACAGCGAAATGGCCTCACGGTATCTCTCATCGCCGTTAAGTGCTTTTATCAAAGCGGCCATGATATCAGGAGGAAACTGCTCGTTCTTGAACTGGGGGAAGATTTCAACGAATAGACCCATCAATTCTTCAACGGAGCCAAAGTCTCGAAGCTCGGTAAGAAGAGTGATCGCTCGACCAAGGAATTTAGTTTCCGCTCTAAGTCTTGCAAGATTGCTGGCGTCAGTCGCTTCAATCTCCTCGTCCGGTACGGACTCCTCTGTTGTTTTCGCTGCCGCGACAGCCTTTTCAAAATACGCGACAAATTCCTTGGCCAAATTCTGGGTTCGCTCAACACCAGGTTTCCTCTTCACGGCAGCGGCGACGAGAGCAACCCAGGCACTGAAGGTAACAGGCAAATCTGACTGCTGCATGCGATGGTAAAGACTTTCAACAAGCTCGTACTCTCCATTACGAGCAGCTCCAGCCATAACGGTAGCAAAATGCGCAGGGGTGACAAGGAACAACTTCTCCCCAACACCACGCTTCAGTAAATTATAGGCGGGATGGATTTGGTTGACTCGGATAAGCGCCTGAAGAAGAAAGGTGTATGTGTTATCATCCCATTCCACGCCAAATTCTCTCATGCGCTTGAGGAGTTCATAAACCTTGGTGATATTTCCCTCGACGCCGTTGAAGTTGATAAGCTGGTTCCAAATAGCTTCGGATATGAGCTTACGATGGGTCAGTTCGATGCAAAGGCTCTCGGCCTCGAAAAGAAGACCATTCTGGCAGTATGCCACCACTAGAGCCAGACCCATTTCTATGGAGATGGGTACCTCAGCTTGCTGTGATTTGGTGAATAATTCCAGGGTAGTCTCCAAATCACCCCTTTTAGCAGCCATGGCCATGGCGTGTGCATAGGTGTATGCATCCGGCTCATGCTTTTCTGCGATATCATCGAACAGTTTGATGACAGCATCATAGTCAGTGGTCCTCAGGTGAGCCTTGAGATATGTGTTCCAAGAGTCGAGGTCCGGCTCAACCCCGTATTCACTGGCCATTTTGTCCATCTCTTTCTTTGCATTCTCAACATCTCCAAGCTGAGCATATACGTTTATTGTGCTTCGGAATCCACGGGGGGACTGAAGCACTTCTGGAAATTCTTCCACGTACTTGGGCCATAATTCTTTGACGGCTCGCACATCGCCCCTCTCTGCGTAGTATTTGAGAAACTTTTCATATCCCCATTGGTTGAGCCCGCCTTTGTAACGAACCCAGTCGTCTTTAATTTCTTCAAGTCTGGCCGACCTCTTTGGGAAGCAAATCTTGAACATGCCACGTAAGACAGTTATCGCCGGCTGTGCATTTGGCAGTTGCCTAAAATTCTGGTAAATAGGAATAAGACGTTCCATGGTAGCCCGACTCTCCTGTTTTACCATCCAGCGATCGATCATGGTGTTGAGGTACGTGTTGTATGCATTTCGATCCTTCAGAGTCTCAAGAATAATCACCGCATGCCTGGGGCGGCACGGTTCTCGTAATGCCATATTGGCAAAGAACTTCCGGAAAGAGGACAAGGCTAGCGAGGCAACGGGGTCTTCCCTGATTTTCTTAAGCTGCTCTGCGCCTTCGCCAACCAGATAGGCTCGAAAGCCGAAGTAGTGAGCTCCTTGTGCAGGAAGAGACCCAAGCTGTTGAAGTCTTCCTAAATCCGGGGCCAGCGCATCGGGCTTTCTCTTGATGCGGTCCTTGTAGAATGAAATCCATACTTCCAAAGCTGCCGCCCATTTTTTCGAATTGATCGCATCCGCCATCAAGTATTCAAGTCCATGGTTCAGCCCTCTCGTTTCCAATCCTGTCTTGAAGCACTCCACAGCCGAAGGAAGATCCCCGGACCGTAGAAGTAGGAGAATTCCAGCAGTCAAGGTGTCATTGTCCCATGATTTTGGCGGGATTTGACGGAATATTGAGAGGGCTCTTCCTGTCTCAACAATGCTATGGGAGCGAGACAAATACTGTACTACCTGGCCACGCAGGAAACTTCTTTGGTCATTGTCTAGCACCTGGTACTGGTCCCAAACATCCTGAAAATAGCCACCCTTTCCATCCAATAGCTGTCGGAGTTTCCGTAATTGCTGCAACTCTGGCCCAGCTTTGGAGCTCACCGTTGGCTTTCCACCAGGAAACAAAGTTGGATCCTCCGCTATGTCGGCTATCTCATAGCGTTGTGCCGTCTCGTGCGATCGGTCAGGCTGATTAGGAGTCGTCGTTTCGGTCTTTTCATTACTTTCGTCTACTTGATTCGTATCGGTCGTATTCGGAGGTATTATCGATGAGTATGCTCGTCTTGTTGGAACGATTGCTGTTCTTTGCGCACTCTGAGAGTTGGGTAGTTCAGGGTAGAGGCTGCGCAACAGAGGAAGAGTCGATTTTGGGTAAAGGAAGTCGAGGACCAAGACTGAAGCAAGTAGATTTGACTGTAATTGCTTTGTCTCCGGTTCGGGGGCGGCAGTTTGAGCAGTTCTCACAGAGCCTGGCAAGGAACTGGAAAGGTCGATAGCGGCGGCTCCATGCTGCCAAAAGCCTGTATGTAATCGTCGAGATCGAATCGAAGTCTTGTGAAATACACGCTGGAGACTGCGCGACTCCAGATTCGCAGCTGTTCGCTCGAGCATTGAAGTCAAGGGGATGCTCTGTATTATGTCGAAAGGTTAAGGATAGACGTTGTTCATGCTTGGTGACAAGTAGACGAGAGGACGGATTCAAAGACAAAAGCTGAGAAGCAGAGATCCGAATTGGATGGAGTACCTCGAAACTCGAACGATAAGGAGCGGTCGTATTATACACACGGCAGGGCCGTAGAAGTGAGAAAGAAAAGCTCTATCGAATACCGTAAATCAACAAAGACTCCAATCGCTATGTATAGAAGAAAAAAAAAAAGTTCTAGCTCGGCCCTCTCAAAGATTGAAGTCGTTAACATCAGCCGATATCCACCATTGAAAATCGCCTAGAGATGTTTTCTGACCAATGAGAAGATCTAGATGGCCGTTAGCGGGGTCGCCGTTTTGCCTTCAAGGCCCTTTACAATCATCATCGAGTCTGGCATTTGTGGCTCATCGGAGGATCTTTTACTAATGCCTCAGTAATAACACAGTTGAACTCATAAAATGCCAGCGCTCTTGTTTTGAAGGCTGTAGAAAGATCAAATACAGGCAAGATTCACATATTCAGAAGACTCATGATAGCTATCACTGGGCGTTTGTTTCAATATTCATCAATTTATTCTGGTGGGTCGATCCAGGATATCTTTTTGCTCTCTCATATAAGTAAAGGCATCATACAAATTCTCATAGCGCCGCCATCTTATCCATATATACGGCGATTTCGAAGAGATACAATTTCCCAATAATGAAAAACACCCAGTGGAACCAATATCATGACACAATCTGGTAACTCCGAGATAACCAGCTCTCAGCGCAATAGAACCCAGAAAAAGAAACCAAAGACAGTGCAGTCAGTATCCGGTCATCGTACATGAAGAATTAAGAATATGGGGTATCGGTCTGGTTTCCGTTTTTTGTGTCTTAGTACACCCACTCAAGGGCGACAAGACATCAGTAGTTGAAGGCAAATGATGATATAGACAAAGCAATATCGCTTTTATGCGTTGGACTTGGCCTCGTCTGTTGTGTCAGAAGATGAGGCTCGGACCTCGTTCCGCAGTCCTGAAAACCCATCAGTGGAATGCTGAGCTGAGAGCTCCATCTCCAACCGAGGACCCCGGCTCTGGCTCCGAGTTCGCTGCCTTCGTCGAACTGGTCTATGCTGTTGGAGTTGCTGCTCGACAGGAGACGCAACACGGGAAGGACAGTGTTCTCGACGAAGGCGGGCGTGGAGAAGTCGACGTCTTGTGGGAGATGGCACTCTCCTAGGTGAGGATGGTCGAGATGCGTAGCTCAGAGCTGGGGAAGCAGCACGACGGCGAGAGCGGCCTCGTAAGTTGCTGGACTCGTCTGTTGGAGCAACTCTGAATGAGCGGACGCTTCCTCGGGTCATGCTTCGCTCTCTCTTACGGCCTCGTAGGACATCGTGATCGGCATTAGGGGAGACGATAGCTGGCGGCTCAGCGTAAGGTGAAGAGCCGGGTGCGACTCGAGCAGTCATGTTGTGCTTTCTTTGTCGTGGTACGTGATGGGAGTTGGAGTTGGGTGGTTGTGAAACCGCAGATAAGTCAAGGCAAGATAAGGTAGATAAGTAGTCAAGTCGTATACAGAAGATAAAGAACAGAAACGAGAAGATCAAGGTAGCAACGAAGGTATCGAGTCAACAAGTCAACTTTGTGGTGTTTGGGGTCACTTGAGCAACGACTGAGTGGTCAAATGCGAGTAGACGTGGCAGGGATGGGCATATAAGTCAAGGTCAGTTTTTTGTTTTTGCCTGGACAGTTGATCAAGAAGATGAGGGAGGTAGAGGGCCTCACTCGGGATTTATAAATAGGGATTACCAAGGAGAAAAAGGATGCAAAAGGGGGACAAACACCTCGGGAATGAGAGTGTAGTTCCAAGGGATTGAAACCTTGAAGGTCCGAGGGATGGACCCGATGGAGGGTTAGACTCAGTTAGAGGGTGTAGCGTAGTGAGGAAGCTAGACGCTAGGGAGTGTTAGTGAAGTGTGGGGTGCGGCATTGACATCCGGAGATGGCCCCCGTTGTTTGACATGGAACTTGCAGGCAAAAATGGAAAATGGACTTGGGGATGCGTCTCATCTCATGGTTTGTCCGCTCAATCGTCTGATGGAATGGTCACTTTTTTGCACTCGCTTAGGCATAACGACCCCTGAAACGCTGTATTCTGTTTTGTTTGTTTGTTTGTTTGTTTATCTGCTGCTGCTGTCTAATGCTTGTCAAGTATGCAAAGCAATGACAATACTGTATCATAATACTTCATGCTATAACTAAGCACTCACTGCCTTTACTTCATACAGTATGATGATACAGCTCAACAGACGTCTGTATGTACTGATAAGCTGATGGTGTTACAGACATGATCGGCCTCACGTTGGCGCTGAACTCTGTTGCTTAGCCTCACATCGCAGGATCGAACCTTGAAGAGCAGCATCTTGTTCGCACCATGAGGCGTCAAGGTGTCTTCCATTGCTTTCCCCGCGCGGAGCAGGCCGTTGGACAGACTGCTACGCTACCCTGCCTTTGCAGTGTAACAATCTAACCAAAGGTGTATGTAATTGTACTGGTAAGTCCGGTATGACTGGACTGGATTGGATTGGCTTGGCCCTCCCTCCAAGACAATTCGTCAATAGAAGCCATACGCAACTGGTATGGAAAGGCTTCACTCCCAACCCCAGACGCAGAAGCTTGAAGCTAGACGACCATAACCGAACTAGAGCTGACGAAACATGACTATGCATATCATGACGTACAGGCCGACGTATCAGCTCTGATGTTATCTGTGCCTGTATCATGTCCAGAAGCTGATTGCGAGGTTACAATTACAAAAGTGTTTGGCCCGAATCAGCAACTTGGTCGTCAAATATTGCATGCAGCTCACGAAATAATGGCCTGCAATTGCCTTTTTGTAACCGTCATCATCAGCAGTTTAGCCATGTGTTTTCCAAGGTTGGCGTGCTTGTAAACCCTCCGTCACAAGTTGCACGCGATCAAAGGAGTTTTGTTAGCGCCCAGGCACTCCAATGCTACCAACCAACTCAACCCAAACCAACCCCAGCCCATTCTCGTTAGTTCTAGGTACAATACGAATGTACTGACTTTCTTTTTAGATTGCCGGCTTCGCCTCCAAGTGGTGGCGCTGTCGAAGATTCCTTGCGTCAATCATTTCAGTTCGTAGATATTCTAAAAACATCCGTCAAACGAAAACCCCCAAGAACCTTGGCTTGTTCCGAGCGAAGAGTGATGCAGATATGTGAGGTCACGCTAGGGCCGAGACTATTCTACTGGTGCTGTACAACGCTCCTTGGTTGTGGGAAGTTTAAAGGTGGAAGGGCAAAGTAAATTCCGTTTCTGCTGTCACGGGAAACGGAATGGGAATTGTTAGGAGTACACTCTGTAGTAACTTAGACTCTCGGGTCCACGCTCCGACAATACGATAAACTCTACATCATTGTTGGCTAGAGCAGATAACTCCGTAGGCCGCCGTGGTCTATTGTTCGGCGGACGCAAATGTCCGTGAGGCCGTTCCTCCGTAGTATCATCCGGACACTTCGACCCCCAATATGACACTTGTTAGTGGTATTCAAAGAGATCAAAAAAGAAAGGAGACCAGGTGAGCATGAATAGATCCAATGCAAAGAAATAAATACTTCCGCATGTGTTAATAAGAACTCATGTTAAGTTCATGCCCGTTCCTCAACCAAAAAGATCATCATCACTAAAAGCCAATCGATCTCGACTCCCTTCCGGGCCTTGGTTAGGTCCGGCATCCGCTCAGGGGTCAGTATCCACCAATCACTTCCGGCCCCAGTTCCCAGGCCTAGGCTTTACTGATTGTGGAGGCTGCTGCTGTCAACTGGAGTTTAGTCTTTGGCTGGTTTTTGGCCTGTCACAAGCTTTGGATGGATGAATGATGAGCTCTCGTCATGTCCACAACCTGGAACCTCAAACATTGGATCTAGGCACACATCGTCATTCTATAACCAGCTTCGTTTTGGTTGTCACTGCCAACAAAAAGCCCCAAGGACTTACAAATACTTGTTGCTGATTCGACTCGTTTCTCTTCTTGATACTGCCCTTTTTTTCACCTTCTCTTCACTACTTCCTCTTGGTAAACTATATTACTCCTTTTTCTCGAATAACAACAACATCCATTTATAATCTTATCCCTCCACCCCCTTTCAACCTAAATCAACACGCGTCACGATCGAGTAACCGACCGAATTCTCCATCAACGAACTCTACTCTTAAGACTTTGATCTCTACCTAGGGAATGGCCTTGAAAACATTCTAATCCCGCCCCAATCACTCTCTCCATTTCCATCCATCCGCCTTATTCCCATCTGTCGCCAACATGCCTCGATCACGACCCGCAACAACAGGCTATGAACGCCTCGCACAGGCCGACGACATCAGCGATGACTCAGATGAGGATCCCCTCTCCCAATCCTACGCATCTCTACAGCCCGCCGCTGCTCCACGATATGCCCCCGTAACTCAACCACGCCATCGTTCTGGCATGGCCAGTCCCAAATCATTTGCCTCGTCATCGCAACCCAAATTTCGCCATCGTTCAGGAAGCAGCGCCGGTGTTGACCTCAAGGCCATCAATGCTCGTCTGGAGCGATGGGCAGACGAGATCGCTTCGCGCTTCAAGCGCAAGGGGAAGAACCAGCAAGGCGAAGAGGAGCGCCTCGAAATTCACTATTCTGTCTTCCAACCTCCCGAGGGTGTTCGACCGGTGACCGCTGAGAGTATTGCGGCACCGCAGGAAGGCGTCATGACCAGAGCAGAGTTTGAAACTATCGTGGAAAGCGTACGGAGTGCTATTCGGCAAGAAATCCACCCGAGTATGATTTCTCAAGGCAGTTCTGGTAGTTACTTTGCCCGAAATCCAGATGGCAAGATTGTCGGTGTTTTTAAACCCAAGGATGAGGAGCCATACGCCGCAGGAAACCCCAAATGGAACAAGTGGATTCACAGAAACTTATTCCCTTGCTGCTTTGGAAGAGCCTGGTATGTCTTCTTCGTGAACGCTTTCCCTGTCGTTGCTAATGTTTCTTCAGTCTTATTCCTAATCTCTCGTATGTCAGCGAAGCAGCTGCCTACGTACTCGATTGCCAACTACGAACACACCTCGTTCCATACACAGACGTTGTATGGCTTGCTTCCAAATCCTTCCATTATCCATTCTGGGATCGCCGCAAGTTCCATCGAAAGAAGAAGCCTCTCCCCGCGAAGCCCGGCAGCTTCCAGGTCTTCCTCAAGGGTTTCAAGGATGCCAACGTGTTCCTTCGTGAACATCCTTGGCCAGATCAATACTGGTCAGGATTCCGTACAAACGATGGTCAGAGTAAGAAAAAGAGGAGATGGACGGAGAGCTGCCGGCCATCGGGAAATGCCTCGCCGAATGATGGATACAATAGCGACGACGAAGAAGCTGCCCAAGCCACGAATCTTTTGGGTCCTGATAACTTCATATGGACCGACAACTTGAAAGAATCCCTGCGGGAAGAGCTTGAGAAGCTGGTCATTCTTGACTACATTATGCGAAATACAGATCGTGGCTTGGACAATTGGATGATCAAGGTTGATTGGGAGACAGGCAAGGCCTCGATAGCATCAGACCCCATCCAAATGAACATGGAACCAGTCGCTGAGGAAGAGGGCCCTCGACCTGTTGATCTTTCACAACAAGGGCCTCGTGCTACGAGGGCGTCATATCCTTATAAGACACAGAGACCTATGAGCGCCTCAAGCCGACAGCCAGCAGGAAACGAGCCAGCAATTACCATTGGAGCTATCGACAACTCACTTTCATGGCCCTGGAAACACCCCGATGCTTGGAGAAGGTACGTACATATATCAACACTGTGAGAGGTATGCTAATTTCCGTTTTCAGTTTCCCCTTCGGCTGGCTTTTCCTCCCTGTCGATCTCATCGGGAGGCCATTTTCTCAAAAGACACGGGATCACTTTTTACCATTGTTGACTTCCACATCATGGTGGACGCAGACGATTCTTGCTCTCAAGAGGGTGTTCCAGATGGATGTTGATTTCCAGGAACGCATGTTTGCTAAGCAAGTCGCCGTAATGAAGGGTCAGGCCTGGAACGTCGTTGAGACACTCAAGACTCCTGATCATGGCCCTCTTGAACTGACCCGCCGAGCGAGAGTTTGCGTTTGGGATGATCTAGTTGACGTGCCTGTTGCTGTTCCTATGCGTAATACGTCCTCGGAAGTCCGCCGCAACCCCCACGTCCGTCAATCCATGGATGAGGCCGACATTGCTAGTTCGGCTCCGACCAGCAATCCTCCAATCGAGGACCTTCTCGGTCTGGCCAGTGCACCTGCCGATATGCCTCATCCAGGCAGATTCGAGCTCTCATCTCCGACAGGCGAGACTGCTCAGTCACCAGATGAGGTGCCCCCAAGCGAACCCAACCTCCTGGCACCAGCGGGGCAGCAACAAAACGGTGGAGAAACAGCCAAGCGTCCCACGGTCCAGGCAGCTGGGTTTAGGAACAGCTACCAGGGTCCCGTTCGTGCACTCAACATGTATGAACCAGCACGCCAGCAGGCACCGCGACAGCAACGAAGATATTCCTTTGCCAACGCTGCTGCCCGGCGTAACAGCAACACTATCGCACAGCAGTATTATGGCGACAATGAGAACTACACCGACGACCTAGAAGGTGACCTAGGATATGCTGCAGCCGAGGGGCAGATGGGTAACCAACGCAAGGTCATTGTTGAGCGGCTCGAAGCTGTCAAGAGTAGGAATCCCGTCTTTACCTGCTGGTAGCGGCCTCAACCTTGGCCGCAGCATTTTGTTTGCTTTTGATTTGAACGGCTGTCTGTCCTCAAAGACTGCAGGCATTGGATACACTATCTCTGCCAAGGTCTCAGCAGTCACGTCACCTCACAGTGTGGCCTTCACAATACGACATTCCGTGAGGTTGCATCCCTTATCAAGGCCACCTTAATCTTAGGAATCCAGGGGTAACCTATTGCATCTGCAGTTCCTCTCTTGGCCAATATGCAGCTTGTTCGAATATTTGTTGAGCGTTACTGCTTCAAAGGTTTATGTGCATAATGCTGGTCACCGGGAGGTTTCTTCCAGAGACACAATGGTCCTTTTGGAACACTTGTCTCACTGCATGCCAGGGTACCATTGCTACGAAAAGAGAAAACAGGCCGCCTAGGTTCGCAAGCAAGCCACAGAATCCAATCTGACTTGCATGAGGAGAACTCGAAAACCAAGCGAGGATGTGTGCGAGCAGAGCGGGGTCGGGAGCTGACATGTCATTGCTGTACAGTATAGTTCAAGGCTGTGGTAAGGAATTTGCTGTGCTTATCCTGGTGCAGTATTTGGTGGTGTCTTGGAGTTTTGGGCTACAGAAGCCGCACGGGTTATGATGATAAAATTTAGATGTCGTTATGATAGCCCACCGCAAAATAGAAGGATATGGATATATGCTATAGCCCAGTCATTTTTTGGATATCGTCCTGTAGCATCCATGACTTAGTTCATAGATAATGTTGAGATCTTGGGCCTCCCAGAATGCCGTACATACTGTGTTAGCTGTGCTGAGGAATAAAAACCGGACGGTGTGGTAAATCCCACGGATTAGCGGAATAGTGCCCGTATAACCACGCCCACCAATTTCCCGGGTTTCTGGTCAGAACCCGAGAGTCTGGGTCGGTAAACCATGGCTTGAGCATGGTTCCCCTGTCTTTGTAGTATCAGCCGTAGCGCATAAACGTTCTATTATCGGTTAGTTGGCAATAGTGATTCAGACAAAGTGCTACCAGAGCTGAGTTCTGTTTGCTCTGCAATCTTGCATATCGGTGTCCTGCCCAATCCACCACGCCCTGTATTGGAACAGGCGGCGGCTAAGTTTATCCGAGTGATGGAGCTATCATATGAGGCCGCACCACGTAGTCAGAAAGGTAACAGTCAGTTGGCGATCCTCCTTTGGTGTGCAGCCTGGCAGCCTTTTGGACTCGGCGTTTTACTATGTTTATCCCCCCACAGACTCCATGATGGCGGCCCGTGGCGGCTGTTGAAAGGTTGTGTGTGGGTAAGGTAGCCACTGGACCCTCCGAAGCTGGGTGTGACAGTTAGAACGTTCCAACTTGCGAGGTGTCACTTGCGACATACTCAGAATATGCTATTGATGCCACACAGTTTTGAGGGTCTTGGACGGAGCCAAGGACGCCATTTGGCAAGATTTTCAATTTGCTGTCGCCTTCCTTTCCGAAGCACCCAACGTGATCTCTGGTGCGATCATGGGACATGCGGATCGTTACTTGCAAGTTATCGCAACCTCGCAAACCGTGGACACTTCCCATTCGTTGGTAGGGCTTCTCGTCGTCTCCGTATCCACAGGCCCTTATGAGACTTAATCATTGTGAGCCTATGACCGGATCAAGTAAGTTCTCCCAGGTTACCCCTGTTAATATAAGGATGCGGCAATAGGGACCATTGATTGTCACCATCGACCTCCTCTCTCTGCGTGCCATGAGCTGACAGAGCTTTGGCTCGTCACCACCTGCAGCGTTACAACCTGCAACGGCCCGTCAATGTGTACATCGACACTAGTAGAGGTACGACGTTGGGCGAGTAGCATTCTTTCATCCCAGTTTTCGTTAAGAGGTCCTTTCAGAATTCGATGGTCGTATGATGTTGATCGTGAAGCCCAGAAAGTGAATTAGCCGAAGGGGGGTTAGCAATTGCACGCCAGCCGCGAGAACCCATCCAATGCAACTTAGCGGCCCATCACCAGCATATATGCGGCCATGAGACCTCCCTTTTACACGCCTCTGCCACTAGAAATCTTCTGAACACAGGCTTTGCATAAAACACTGCTGGATACACGAGGCGGTGAAGAGATGAATCGGTCTGAGAGATATCGCTGTTTGGCTTTAAACGATCCCGGTGCTGTTGGTGTGGATCATGGCCAGTATCGTTGAGACCCATCGAGGGAAAGGGTGCCTTCTGGTGATAGTGAAGTGCTCTGACGGGGTTCCTTAGTCGCCTGCGTCGCAATCCTGGCGCAACCATATTCTCGTTGGCAAGAAGGTACCAGGGCCAGTTAGTGAGGGCTATTCGTCTGACTCGCTAATACATATAATCAACGAATCCCCCAGTCAAGCAAGTATTATCGGCCACCATGACCGTATGCGAGCTCCGAAGATACCAAGTTGTATAAGAGGACAGCAATTTTGGTGACCCGTATCCCGAAGTCTGTCCCAGGTCCATGCCATCGGTATTGACATGGATTGTCATTGGACTTGCCCCGGGTAGCTTTCATTGTGAAACCATGATCTTACTTTGTTCACCAAAAACGCTGTTACACATGTGACAAACCGCGTATCCTCTTTGTCTAGCTGATGATCACTACCGACGTTGGGGTAGGACAGCCTCACTATCGACGTCAAACGGTTCGTAGTCATTGGACGCCACCTTCTATGGCAGGCACATAGTCTCAAGCCATCCACGGAGTCTGCACAAGTCCCGACAACCAGGTGCCTGAGCGTGGTGGTGGGAAGGATTCCATCCAACACAAAACGGATGCATTGGTTGGTTCTGACGGGGTAAGGCGAGAATGAGACCCTCCGCCAGACGCTGCACCTGTACGGAGCAGAGTTGACTGCAATCATCTCTAATAACATGCCGCAAACCATTCTCTCCACTTCGAGTGGAACCTGTCTCGTCGACCGGAGCATGGGGCCATGGATGGGAAAAGGTTGCTAAGGAGGCATTCAAGGGCATCCAAACTAATGATTTCCATTTGGCCCGTCGATGGCTCCTTTGGTGTCCAACGTGTTGGTGAGAGTGTCAAGAATTTGTGAATCTCAAGTTCAGAATCTTTAGAGCTCCCTGTTTAGCGTTCATCAATAGCCAAAAGAGTCAGCCTCTAACCTATACCAAGGTGTTGATGCCTTGCCTGAATCTCAGCGTCATCTTGCCATATTCCATAGGATACTGCGGTTGTGAAATAGCCCCTGGTGATATGTTCGCTGTTATTCTTCCGTACCGGGGCCAATATGAGTTGAACGACAGAGCTCTGGGGTGTCAAGATCGGCATTGGACCTTTAGGAAGCAGTCCTTTGCCGGCCCGTGTCTCGGCTCTCTGCTAGATCATCTCCGCATTCTTCGAGAAGCCCTATTGCGCGTTTGAATGGTACGCAAGGCCGCTAGATGCAAAAGCCACCATAGTCATGTTACGTCTTTGCACTCTGCATCCTGGCACCAGGGTGGCTCTTATACGTTAGGCTAGGGTCGCGCTTTTGGGTACCACATGTCTTCCCTAGGAATTGTTTAAATCCCTTTTGGAAAAGGCAGCTCTGCTTGTCCTGGCTATTGTCGTCCGAGGAAGCTTGCATCATACTTGTAGTATTGAGAGGCATTTCGTGTCCGAAAATTCGACCATAAAGAAAATGGATGCAGAGTAAGACTACCAAAGTTTCTTGATATGGAAGTTTCGCTAAGCCCCCATGCAAAGGGATGGAACCGTGCCCTTGGACGAGACGTTCACCGAGACAATCGAGCACTATGGGCGCTCTTATCAACATTACTCCCTCACGAATGGAACATATTTTGCACCCATCGACGAGGTAAGTTGATGATCTCTATCCAGTACCGAAGTGGTTGACAGGAGGTAACAAAAGTCACTGAACTAGGACGAAATCTCGCGCCTCGAGGTGATGCACGGAGTTCTCAGCAGGCTCTTTGACGGGAGGCTCATATTCCCCCCTATCAGGTCGCCACGACGAATACTCGATTGCGGTTGTGGTCCGGGAGACTGGGCCATCGAAGTTGCCACACAATATCCTGAAGCCGAAGTGAGTTTCCCCTTCACCATTGGCAAGTCTTCCCTTGAAGGGGCAATGTTTGTAGGCCATCCGAGTCAGGCGAATTCGATACACCGTGTTCCATCATGGAGCTTGAGGTGTCTTGATTTTATATGCTCTCGTGGCCCCATCTTCGAATCTTGGGGGGATGTTTTTGGATATAACCATGATCAACGGGGCCAGCCTGACTCGATTCCTAAACCCTCAAGATAAGGATCTGGGATGAGATATTTTGTGGCTAAGTCTTTTGTACAGGTCCTTGGCATCGATGTCAGCCCGCACATGATTCCAGAAAACCCTCCCGGCAATATGGAGCTCCAAGTTGACGACCTTAACGGGAGGTAAGTAGCTGCAAGAAAGTCTTGTGATCGAAGCTAACCTGGGTTCGGGATAGGTTTACGTTTCGATCCAACCACTTTGACGTTGTCCATAGCCAAATGGTCGCCGGGGGCATCCATGCGAATCGCTGGCGAAGCTATATTCGAGATATTTTCCGTGTATTGAAGCCAGGCGGGTGGTGTCAGATGGTCGAGATATACTTCAACGCCCAATCTGACAATGGTACGCTAAGTAGAGGTAATTACCCTAGTCTGCTGAACACGGAAACTTCTGTATCCTGACAATTGTGCCGCGTAGACCACGCCCTGTCGCAATGGTCCAGACAATACTTGGAAAGCCAGCAGCCATACAAAGATCCGCGGGCACCACTTCAATTGGCCAGCTGGATGAGAAGTGCAGGGTTTACGGAAGTCGAGTCGAGACTCTTGACGTTGCCAATGTGCAGCTGGTCGAGTGGTAGGTTGCTTTGATGCCAGGTCGTATGTGTTGAGGCTGATGGTGGTGCAGTCCCCCGAGATTATGATATAGGCCGATCCAATACCGACAACGTCAACGAGCTACTGTATTCGCTAGCATTATACCCGTTCACACAGTTTCTTGGGTATGTCGGTTGCAATCTGTTCGAGTAACGTGCGGCTGAGCCTTGTACAGGATGACTTTCAGTGATTTCCAACTCTTGATAGCTCAAGCGAGGAACGAAGTCAGCAACCCAGCATTCAAGGTACGTTTTCTTGGTTCTTGACTCAAAAAGGGGCGAATCCTGATATGATTCGATTTTTAACGATTCGTAGGCCTACTTTCCAGTGTAAGTTTCTCTCGGCGATCCCACGGTCTTCGTTATTCTGACGGATGACATCGCAGTTATGTTTGCATTGGTAGAAAGCCACGACGGTAATAGCCATGAAGTCTCAATTTGAGCCATTGGGGCATTCCTTGGTCAATCGCGAGTTATTGTGCGGCTGGGGATTGTGATAGTCAGGTTTTACGGCGTCCCAAAGGCATTCGTGCTGCGTTTGAGCGCCCACGATGGGATGGAAGGATAGTAAATGGTATGTGTAAAGGGGAGATGGAACAAGATGCCATTACTCGATCTTGTAGTTGAAACAAGGTTTTGTTGGCTGGACAGGGAAGCGGCAGTGGCGCGCCATCAAGTGGATAATAGAGGAAGGTTAGAGGAAAATCTTGAGATTCGTTGCCGAACATGGCAAGCATGGTCTAGCTCTGACTGGGCATGATGGAAGCAACAATGGATGGAAAGAGAAGTGACGTGCAGGTGTTCGGACTTAAGGCAAGAAAGGAAAGAACAAGAGAGAGAGAGAGAGAAAGTGAACCGCTACCAACACCCATGAAGTGGCTGCTCGTCCCTTGTTATGATTTCCAGGGAATGATTCGTAATGACTGGTGGATGGACACTCGGTACCGACAGTTTGGGCCCGATGTGTAAGAGAGTTATTACCAGCGGCCGCAACAGGTCCGAGACCTCGCAATATCAAGATGAGCATGACATAGGGGGACGACTAAGGAGAGACGGTGTGTAGAAGAGACATGTTGGTGACATCTCACAAGTCATACTACCTGCTCAATGACAAGATTGATATGATAATCTAGTCCAGTATCTATAAAAGCACCATTCCCCTTCTATACAAACAACCCTGGTTCATTGTCTCGGGCCCAACTACCCATGAGTTCATCTCCTCATCTCCACCAACGACGCGACCCGAGAATGAGATCTCGTTCCAGTTTCAGGGAAGAGAAGGGTGGGATGGAACCATAACCCTGACCTTACCGTCCGTCACCTGAGTTTCGACCGCCTCTCGAACCCAAAGACAGCTGAAATGTTTCGAAACAGAATAGTCGATCTGCATCCACGACACACAACGTTCGAGCCGCCTCCTGGTCTGTTCCTTGGCCGGTGAAGCTAATGCGCTCCTACAGCACTTAGCGGAATGTAATACCAACGGGATCATCCCCGATCCTTGCTAAGACAGTAGGCGAGCGGGTGCACCAATGATCAGGTGATTTAGCGTTGCCGAGATCATGTTGGACGATGTCGATTGAGAAGAGAGAGAACAATATCATGGTGTTGATATTGGGGGGTAACTATTCGTCACTGAAATGATATCATGCTTGGTCCTTTCTTTGTGTTTGAGATGATGCACCTCCATCTCAAAGTGGAGGTCTATGATGAGTGGCCAGCTAGCAGCTCTACTGCCGATCACTTTGAGAAATCAACAAGCCTCGCAGAAGCAATTTTTCTACAAAGCCTACCGAGATGGTTCTCAACTGTCATCCCATCATAACATCTCCGACAGCCTGGTCGTGCAGCCCCCAGATTCGTACGCGAAGGTTGGCAGTCTGGGGACCCTGGTAGCTTGGGCTGCTGTTCCTTCACTGGGCCTCCACTAAGAATTGCTGGAGCTCGTCACACCGCCAATCAAAGTTGCCAATTGCATGCTTGGGAAATTTTGACCTGTCGTTCGACATCAGCTTAAGCTTTACGGTAGCAACACCAAACCACGAGCCGCGATCATCATATCGAGTCACCACCCAGTCTCTACACCGATAATACCGATCCCGCTACTATCCCTTCACAATGTCGGCCAAACAATCGATGCAATTGTTCCGGGCTCTGCGCATGTCGCAACCTACGCTTCGTCAGCCCATTAGCCGAGCCTCTGCCTGCCGATTCTACTCAACATCTACCGAAGATGCACCCCCTCCTCTTCTGTCCAAGCTCAAGGGCGATCTTAAGACCGCCATGCGTGCCAAGGATACTCCTCGTCTGACCGTTCTCCGAGCTATCATGTCCGCCAACCTCAACGCTTCCAAGACCTCAACCCCGATCAAGACAGATGTCCAGCTCGTTGCTTTGATCCGCAAGATCCAAAAGAGCTCTCAAGATGCTGCCGCTGAGGCCAAGGCTGCCAACCGTGAGGATCTTGTTCAAAAGGAGGAGGACCAGATCAAGGTGCTGGATGAGTACCTTGCCAGCTGCGGAGTTGAGAGCTTGACTGAGGCTCAGCTCAAGGCCATGGTGCAGGATGCTGTTGAGGCTTCAAAGGCTGCTGGCACTCAAGCCAAGTCCATCTTGGGCGACGTCATGAAGCGATTGTCTGGTGCTCTCGAGGGTAAGGACGTCGACAGAAAGGAGTTGGCCAAGATGGTCAAGGAGCTCACTGGCTAAAGTATCGGATGCATATCTAAATGCATGGTGTAAAATATGTATACTATAGTGTGGAGTGGCATTACGATTATCATGAAATCAATGAAATACCTATCTCTTGCGCGCGAATATATGAGCTTCAGCCTCCTCGAATTGGTCAAGCGACCCCACCCGGCAAACAATAGGAATAGTTTGGTGTAAGTGACTCACGACACCTACTATATCTTTCCTCAAACCTTCACTTTTAACTTCTCTCCATAATGTCTTTTATATTATCTCTTCATCAATACTATTTACCTCAATCGCAATGACTTCCCGTCAGAACATCAGCTCTGGCTCCGCCTTTGAAGAGCTCATTGGATATTCACGAGCTGTCGTGACTGGCGACTGGGTTTTTGTCAGCGGTACCACTGGGTAAGCAAGTTCGCTCTCACTGAGAACTCGAAAATATCTAAGTGTTACAGTTATGACTATAAGACTGGAGAACTTTCGTCAGATATTGCCGAACAGGCCGACCAGACCATGACCAACATCGCCGCCGCATTGAAGGATGCTGGTGCTTCGGTCTCCGATGTCGTTCGTGTTCACTATATCCTACCTGACCGTGATGACTTTCCCAAGACCTGGCCGGTTTTGAAGAAGTGGTTTGGCGATGTTCGTCCTGCTGCAACTATGATCCAGTCCTCATTGATGAAGGAGGAGATGAAGATTGAGATTGAAGTTACTGCCAGAATTGGCTGTGGGGATAAGAAGGATTAGATGCGTTACTCTAGTACTTCTGAGTCTCTACATTCAGGGATGGACAGTCAAGGTCGTATCTCACATATTAACCATAAATCTTTTAAATCAAACCCAGTCTAATGAAATAATGGAGCAACCAAGCTTCCGGCAGCAAACGCAGTGCTCATGGTGACAAGACTTGATGTCGACATCAACGATAAACCACTAACGCCATGTCCAGAGGGGCATCCTCCTGCCAACCTTGATCCCACAATCATCAAAAACCCACCAACTCCAGCAAACAATGGCTCTGTCTCAACAACGTGACCTTTGACGAATGAAGGGAGCACCTTTGCAAGAACCCAAGCACCACTTGTCATGCCCACAGCGAATAAGGTGTTCTGTCGGCTTGTTGGCCAAGGGGCATCTCGTGTGAGCCACCAGAAATGGTTTCCGACTTCCTCATAGGAGCCTGATATGCCGATCATAGAGCGACGGACAAGAATCGAGAAGAGTTGTGAGAGACCGATGAAGAGACCACCACCAGCAGAGTAAAGTGACCAGTCGGAGCCAGTAGTGTATGCAACAGAAGCTCCAATGATAGATAGGCAGACAGATTCGAAGAGAGCAACAGTTGTATCGTTGGATAGCCCGAGGTTCTCATCGAGAGTTACTGTTTCGGGTTGTACACCCGCCTTCTCCCTCTGAGTCTTGGCTGCTTGCGCGACATATCCTGTATAGGCGAGACCCCCAAGAATAGCACCTCCGAGAGTATAAAAGCCAGTCCTCAGGCCAGCTCCGACTTGTGCGAACAGAGTACCTGGACAGGATCCCGAAAGAGCCATGCCAGCTCCAAGGAGGAATCCGCCTATGACGTTACCGTCATACTGTCCAAAGAGTCCAATCGGTGATGAACTTCTGGGCTTGAGCTTAACGTAGCCGTATCTTTCAGCGACTTTGTATATGATACTGATCAAATGTTAGCTTCTTCTTGTATTCGTGTAGAGGGTGACTACTCACGCGCTGCTTGCAACTGCACCAAGAGAGGTTTGCAGCATATGCCAATCCTGGAACTTGAACTGATTGATGATTGTTGAGGGCAAATAGACGCCAGCGGCTATCGTAGAGGCGCCATAGACGGCGCCCGAGAATAATGCGGCCATTTGAAAATTTCAGCGATGATTAGCTGATGGTTCAGACAACTTTGGTGTAGATATTTGTTAGTTTGATACAACTATGATGCCGATTTTCGGAGCGTTGGTAAGCATCTATAGGAGGTTGCGTAGTGCGTCCAGCGATGCAATATTACAAGCAAGCAAGCCTTGATTTATGTTCTTGTCATAATATAATCTTTTGAGCCCATGTGAGTTTTATAAGTGTATTTATTCTATATACGTTTAATTGTTATGTCGATTGAAGAATTGTTTCAAAACACGAATATTCCGACGTTAGCGTCAGTGTTAGTGAGGTTGACACCATGCAAACCAGATAGTCTTGCTATATGAGATAAGGTAAGTTGTGAATGGCCATAGAGGAGACTATTATTCCTCACAAACTGAGTACAGCTCCTATACACACACAATTGAATAGATATACCGTTGGCAAAGCTTGATAGAACATATACAGTTCATGATATAGTTTAGATCTACAGCGTATAGGGTATGATGGCATCATCACCACTTGCCCATGCCACGAAATCTATATGAGACGAAACTACCTTCTCATTGTTTTGGTCTGACATAAATAGGGGGTTAAGCCGTTTCATTTGATAGCATTTTTGACGAGAGAGAAACTTGTTCATAAGGATATCTTTCTATCCATTCATATCTCCACGCCGAGTCTAGAACACGACGTCACCAAGGATCATATGTCTTTGATAAGAATATACTTGAGTAGATCTTGAGCACCCTCGGGAAGAAACACTAGCCAAATTTAACATTATTAATCAAATCCCCGATTTTGACGTCAAAGCTCCCGTACCATTCAGATCGGCCGTATATAGTTGCTACTTTAGGTGCATCTTAATGCCGAGGTCTACGATGCGGGGCCAATGGCCATGAGATATCTATGTCGTTCCAACTTGGAAGCTTCAACAAGACTGCGCCCAATAGCCGCAATCGAACCTTTTTCGAACCGCTATTACCAAAGGAACTATACATTTATCAGAAATACCCTACCAACAACAATTGGTGACTTCACAGCTGCGATCATGCCTCGAGTTCTCACCCTTCAGCAGATCGAAGGCGCAAAGCCTGGCAAGGTCTATTATCCGTTAGAACAACTTCCTCCACATGTTAAGAATTAATTGCTAATGGAACATACAGGCTTCAAGTAAAGCAAGTTCCAAAGCCAACACCAGGCCCCAATGAGGTCCTCGTCAACCTCTCCGCGGCGGCACTTAACCACCGTGATCTTTTCATGCGCCGTCATCTCTACCCAGCTATTTCCTTTACCAACCCAATTCTAGCAGATGGCTACGGTACTGTGGTCGCCTTGGGAAGTAATGTCACTCGCAAGAACCTCCTCAACAAGCCAGTCATCCTCACTCCTATGCGCGGCTGGGAATCAGACCCTGCTGCACCAGAAGATAGCCGCAAGTTTGCAGTCACTGGTGGTTCCAAACTCACTGAGGTCGGTACTGCTCAGGATTTCATTGTAGTTTCAGAGGAGGAAGTTGAGCCTGCACCTGAGCACCTCACACCCGCTGAGGGAGCAGCTCTGCCTCTTGTTGGTGTCACAGGCTGGCGTGCGCTTGTGACAAAGAGCAATGCTGCTTTCCCTGGCTCAAACATTCTTATCACAGGCATTGGCGGCGGCGTTGCGCTCCAGGTCCTTCAATTCGGTGTAGCAATGGGCTGCAACGTATTCGTCACATCCGGCGATCAAGCCAAGATTACAAAGGCCAAAGAGATGGGCGCAAAAGGTGGAGTTATCTACAAGAACGAGTCCTGGGACAAGGAGCTTCGAGCACAGCTACCAGCCAATAGGCCATATCTCGACGCTGTAATCGACGGTGCAGGCGGTGAGATCGTGGCTAAAACTGTGCGACTACTCAAGGCTGGCGGTGTAATTGTGCAGTACGGCATGACCGTGTCTCCCAAGATGGACTGGCTGATGGCCGCGAATCTGCAGAATATCGAGCTCAAGGGATCAACAATGGGCTCCCGCAAGGAGTTCCGGGATATGGTTGCCTTTGTGAACGAGAAGAAGATTCGGCCTGTCATCAGCAGGACGATCAAGGGACTGGATAACCTTCCAGGAATCGATGACCTGTATAAAGACATGGATCAGGGGAAGCAGTTTGGTAAGCTGGTGATCGAATTGGATTCAGGAAGCGATTCGCCCTCCAAACTCTAGATCTCATAATCAACAAGGCAGATACAACGCCTCTTCACGAATTCAGACACAGAAATTGAAAGCACATTTCTTTTTAGCCATTAATCCTTAAATAGAGACATGAAGAACGCCGAGATTTTCAGGGTATCATACAACTTGAGAGCTTGTACATGAGATTGAAACAACTCACACCAGTTGCCCATCCACGAAATACGATGCTCTCCCTGTTTACTCTTCCGTCTTCTTGCGCTTCTTCTTGGGACGGCCCTCTTGCGGTGGGACAAACTCGGCCTCTCGCTCCTTTGCCTTCTCCTCCTTTCGCTTGCTCTGATTCTCCTTGCGCTCCTCGTGTAAAGCACGCTTCTTGTCGCCCTTGGCCAAGAAATACTCGCCAGTCTCGATTTGCTTGTCCACCTTGCTCTTTTCGGGAGCTGGAGGGAATGGTGTGTATGTCTTCTTGGCCTTGTCGGTGACCTTGTGGGGAACACGCCGGTGGCTGAGAGTCCTCTTTTTGAAGTTGGGAAGGAAACGATCCCAGCTCTCGTTGGCGAGCTCGGGATCCTTTGCAAGCTCTCTTTTGATCATCAGTTCCTTTAGACGTGTTAGCTGTCTGGGTTATTCTAAGGGTACAATTGCTCACTTTGATTCCATATATTGGGTGGCAATTGGCCATACAGTCTTCCACGATTCGTCGAATTTCCTTCAGGCCCTTGTAGGGTCCCATGACGGAGACTGTGTTTCCATGGACCAGGATGTATGTTTCTGTGAGCAATTCAAGCGCTTTGAGAGTTGAACCATTGGGTCCAAGGATTCGTTGTCTGCGTTTAATAAATCTTTCCTTGCTTCCGACCAGGTTGCGTATCTTGATCACATCACAGGCAACACCATCTTCGAGGATCTTAATAGCCTGAGGGGCGGGGACGGAGCGAGCCAGGAGCTTGATGAGGTCGCGTGCGTTGAGAATGGCGGCGGGATCATACGTTCGCAAGGTCGTTTTTACGGTCATAGAACCTTCAACCAAATCGAGCGTGCAGGCGATTCCGTGTTTTTCGAGGGCGCGAGTAACCAGAGGCCATGCTTCCTTCAGATAGACTTCGCGGTATTTGGGGAAGAGGGTGGCAAAGGAACTCTCTTCGAGGAATGCGCCGGCAGCATTATCCTTGGGAGTGAAGGTGTCGACCTTCCATTTGTCAATGTCATCCGTGTCCCAAGGCTTCGGTTTTTCTGCTTCATGTAAGACTCTTACTTCACCAACATCAGGGACTTATGTTAGATTGTGCCTTACTGTGAGTTGAAGGCATCGTGCCGTATGTACCAAGTCTCTTGTCGGGGGAGAAAGGTTGGAGATAGGTATTGGGGCGCTTGTGGCGAGATAAGCTGGAGAAAATTGCTAGGAGTCTTTGAGCGAGAGAGAATGAAATATCGGATGCGGCAAGAGATCTGTTTCTCAAGTGCGCATTGCGTTGTGGTTGTCCTGAGAGCGTCTTCTGATGAGGACGGTTGAAGTTTGATGCCCTCGAGATTTTTTTTGAAGGATAAAGGTTCTAGTAGGTAACTTAGGCTGGTAGGCTGGTGGGGCGACTTGATTGTGGAGACATCCATCATGACACTTGCTGTTGGCCAATCAGGACGCTAGAGACATTGGCGCTCGAATTTCTTCAGCTCGCAAAACACCATCAACGTTTAACGTCGCAACGGGACACCACCAAATTCAACACAACAGCAATCATGTCAAAGGGTCGAGGCGGCGTTGACCAGATCGTGAAACTGATCGTGGGAGCTGGACAGGCTAGTCCTAGTCCTCCTGTTGGTCCTGCTCTCGGTTCCAAGGGTGTGAAGTCTATGGACTTTTGCAAGGTCAGTTTTATATGAGCTCAGATGCCAATCCTTTGCTAACTTGCGCCTAGGAATTTAACGCAAGAACTGCACATATTATCACCGGAACACCAATGCCTTGCCGAGTTACCGTCCGCCCCGATCGATCATTTACTTTTGATGTCCGAACACCGCACACCTCATGGCTTCTCCTCAATGCCGTCGAAGCTCCCATGGGAAAGAAGGGCAAACGAAAGGGTGTCAGCAAGCCTGGGCACGAGACTGTCGGCGTTCTATCGCTCAAGCACATCTACGAGATTGCTAAGATCAAGCAAACTGAGCTCCGACTTTCCGGTCTTTCTCTAGAGGGACTCTGTAGATCGGTCATTTATCAAGCGAAGACGATGGGAATTGAGGTGGTGGCTTAAAAGCATGATTACGAAATGAGAATGAAAGACCACAGAACGCGGTGTGTACCAAGATCTCCAACCAGATATTACACTTGTACAACAGCTTATGGATAGGGAGTTGAGCCTCCGACTAGAGGAAGAATTGTACGATGCATCTATTCAGCGTTCAAAAGGCGAAACACTGGTAATTCTTTCACTATTGCGTGTGTCGGGCAGGCCGATCTTATGTCAGGCTTATTCCGATAGAATTGATGTGAGAAAATGGACATGGACGTGGTTCAGCACTTGAGGCTAAGTGAGTGATTACAGACGGTACCTTAGTTGTTCGAGTTCGTGAGGCAAGACATGTGAAGTTGATCTCGACCTTGACAACTCGCAAGTAGTCAAGACCTCACGTGCCTCTATTAGTACGTGGGTAGGTACTTATCCTGGAATCATCCTCGATCAACCATACGCGTGGCTTGCATGAAGTCTCGTATCCCGTTGAAACCAATGAAGTCATGTGGAATACCTATGACTGTATCCCATGTACGATGTATCTCAGATCATGATCGTATGGGCGCCAAACTATCATTGAAACCATTGGTTCATATGTTGTGTTATTGATGCTTGGCAATATATATGCCACGCTCTGTGTTCAGTTGTACTGTGCTACATAGCTTGAGGGAGGGAGAAAGTATGGGATCATCTCCCTAAATAATAATTAGAAGAATTTAGAATATTTTAGGATAGTGTCATCCTAAATTTAGCAAACTATTAGAATAATGATTTCAAGCCCTCTAATTCAAGAGCCCTGAGTTCAAACCCTCTGAAGACTGGGCAAATGTGGTGGAGGAGTCAGGAAAAATGAAACGACTTGATAGGATCCTGATAGACCTCGAGATCTCAGGGCACAACAGAAGATCGACGGATTTGACAGATCTTCTGGGGCCAGTTCTTGACAGTAACATGTGATCACATAAAAAGTCTGAAGATCGAGATATCTCTATGGCCCCATCTGTTGACTTGACATTTGTGGAAAGGGTCGACTTCCATTGCCACTGAAACCACTTTAGCAAGACCGGAAATACGTAAACTTGACCCCTACACATGTAAGGCCAGGCGGCTTGCGTATGGTCCTAAATAAGAATCGAGCTTGACACGGGACTTGTTGCTAACACTGGAATAGCTCAAGGAACAAAAAACATTTTCGCTAATGGAATTTGTGGGGTTGATTATTTTGATTATACTTGACTGGTTGTTGATGAAGGGATAAAAAGATTCTTGCAAATGAGAGGCTTGGAGGCGACCGAAACTTGGCCGGGAGCTCCGCTGTGACTGGGCTGGGCTGGGCTTGGACTTGGACTTGG